>NBIL01033767.1:0-19727 GCA_002752925.1 Viola pubescens var. scabriuscula
GATACTTGGTTTTTACAAGTTTGTAACTTAAAAAATGTTTCATGGTTTGTGGTTCAAGGCCATGATTTTCCCCATGGATCCGTTAATTTTTTTATAAAAAAAACAGGTTCTAATTTGAGACGATTTTAATCCTAAATTTAGTTGACACCGAGACTAATTTTTTAATCTCAATTTTAAACTAATCGAGTTCGGGAGTTTCAAACTTATCTCGAGTATTGACAGAACTATATTTTTTTAGTCTCGAGATTCAACGGGTGGTATCGTTTTACTACTCTTATTTGATATGTCACCATGTAATTTTTGGTGTATTTGTTTTTGCGAGTGCGTGTGGGATAGAGAATAGGGGGGTTGGTGCGGGTTTTTTGAGTTTATTATCACACACGTATTGCGTGACATCTCATGTTCGTCTTTGTCTTTTACCTCGGAAAATTCGTTAATACCAACAAACCCTTTGACTTGCAGCCAAAGATTACTGAGAGAATATATATATATATATACAAAGATCGATTTTCCCGCCTTTCACATGCAAAATTCTCCACCCTTCCTCTCTCTTCCTTTTATTTATTTATTATTTATTTAAAAAATAAATAAATAAAAACACCCCTCTCACGTAGTAGTACTATTTATTACTACTTTTAGTATTTCTTTGTTCTTTTATCGACGGATTAAAGTGGGTTGGGTGTTTTGACCTGCCAATTGCCATGGCATCCAAAGTGCGCAACTTCCCACAACAAGTCTTGCTTTATTTTTAGTAGATAAAAAAAATACTACTATGTTATATCTATATTTTTTAAATTGATTATATTATTAATTATTATTAAAATATCATAGACCGACGCATAACCTATTTCAAAAAAAATATATATATATATATACACTAACTAGTTGAACTATAATCTAATATATGCGAAAAAAAATATTATTTTTAGTTTCCGTCTTTCAATAAATGTCGTTTTCCTACGGATTTTTATTGTTCATAATACTTGTCGTTTTATTTCATGCATCAACCTAATTTGATGATGGTGTGATAATTGTTGGAGAAATAAAGGTCACTCGAGTCTCTTTTAATGGAATGATATTGTCAGCTTTGGGCCTAAGCCTACACGGTTTTCACAAAAGACCTCATTCCATTAAGGAGATCCATTCCTCTTATATTCGGTCTTTATTTCTCTTTTTTTCCCGATGTGGGACTTTTGTTCGCACACCCCAACAATCTCCCCCTCGAACTAAGTACCATAGAGCCCACAACCTAGGCTCACTAATCTCCCCTCGAACGAAGTGTCATCGAGCCTACCACTATGGCCCAACAATTTCCCCCTCGAACTATGTACCACGGGGCCCAATCCATGGATGCCCACCGGGTACACTTTCCAGCTCGGCCTAGAGATTCACCATACTTCTTCATGTTCAGACCGGAGATCCACCGTACTTTTCCAGCTCGGCCTGGAGATTCACAGTGTGCTACCCACATCAAGCCCATTGCGCAGGCCCAGCCGAACCTTCGGCTCCGCTACCATTTGTTGGAGAAATAAAGGTCACTCGAGTCTCTTTTAATGGAATGATATTGTCCGCTTTGGGCCTAAGCCCGCACGGTTTTCACAAAAAGCCTCATTCCATTAAGGAGATCCATTCCTCTTATATTCGGTCTTTATTTCTCTTTTCTTTCCGATGTGAGACTTTTGTACGCACACCCCAACAATAATTTGAGTGGAAATTATGAGTAAAAATAAAATAATGTGGAATAAAATAAAATCAAAAATTATTATTTTACAGATTCTTATTATTTCAAAACGACGTTTATTAAAAGACGGAGGGAGTAGTAAATTCGAATAAATTCGTACTCAATAGTATACTAGTACTTAGTAGTAAAAAAACAGTTTTTAATAACTATGTAAGTCCAAACTTGAATTCCACGCAAACTAATACGACAATGACTTTGTATTATAAAAGACGAAGGGGGAAATGGGAACTACTATTGTTTGGTTTTTTCCTGAATTAAAATTATTATGTTGCATTTGGATTGCGACGAGAGGGAAGAGTAAAAGAGCAATTCGTGTCCTTTTTGAGCTTTGACTACGCAGATTCATTTCATGCAAAGACGAACACCACTCTCTCTCTCTTCTTAGGATGAATCCTAGCCGTACAATACTTCATCCTGCAAGCAACTCTTGTCATTGCTGACATGGCAGTGAAAGATACCCGACTAGGCTGCTAGTTGATGGAGATAAGCTAAGCGATTGCTTTTCCTTTTAGCTTTGGGCCTATAAAAGGTCAAACCCGTTACCCTTTAATTTGTCTCTCCTGGTCCTGGCCCATGGATTTTGTGGTCAATGACAAAAGTGCCCTTACGTCTTAAACATGCTTAATTAGAAATAATCAATGTTAAGTGATTAATCAACAATGAAATAATCAATTGTAAAGGGGTATATTTGATTATGGCAAGTACACCAAATAAGGTTTAACGTGGAATGGACCAACCCAAGTAAGGTGGTTGACTAACTTTAAAAGCTAGTTTTATCGGTACCATTTCAATGCATAATAAAAGATATATATTTTTTATTTTTTATTTTTAGTTGTTAATTTTTAATATAAAATACAATTTATAATATACAATATATTACACAATTAGTAGAAACTGTAGAAATTATAAATTAATTGCATTATTAATCATTACCTGTTTACTTTAGTTTTTGTTACGTTATCTTTTACGATAATTATATACTGTATAAAAAAAGAGTACCAAATAAACAATAAATAACATTAAAGTGCTGAAAAAACTAACGTATAAATAAGGGCAGAAGAGGATCCATCTATTATTTTTTTCTTTTTTAATTACTCTACCGAGTAATCCGATTCGAGTACTATCGAATTACTAAAAAAAAACGACTCTTTTAGTATGGTATTTTCCACTAACTTTAAATATTTAGTGATCTATTACCTTCTATCACCATGTCAATTAGTATTTATTTTTTTAAAATTTAAATATGTAAGTTAGAAAGTTTAAATATAATAATTTAAGATTTTCTACTATGTGCAGAAGTAAACTCGAATTCGAGTTTTTGAAAACTAATAAACTACACGAGCATTGATTAATTTTAAAAGATGTTAAAAAACAGAAAGGTTTAAAAAATATTAAAAAATAACTCGAATACGATTAGTTTCAGTTGAGAGGAAATACGATAAAACGAGAAAGAAAGCAAACATTTTGAAAAATTCAAAAGGGAGAAGAAAAGAGACGGAAGAAAAAAGCGAAACAGAATATCTGACAATTATCCACCTGGCACTCGAAACTGTACCCCACATATTTATCAACCTTCCACGTAGACCCCACAGTCACACTCTCTCACACATCTGAAAAAAACAAGAAAGGAAAAAAAGTTAAAAAAGCCAGGTGTAACCGTCAACCATCCCCCAACAAACACCCAACAGATTCCCCAAAAATTCAAACAAGCACACCTCTCTCTTTCTCTCTCTCTCTCTCTCCGTCTCAATCTCCGTTTCCGTCTCCGTCTCTGTCTCCGCTCTCACTTTACTTTACAGTCAAGTGAACAACACAGAGCTTAACAGTGTTGGAAAAACTTTAAGGCCGCCATCCCATAAAACCATAGACGAAACGGAGAAAGAAAAAAGCGGTGGCGGAGGAGGAGGAGAAGACTGAAATGTGATGGGGAGTGGATTCTCCTCCCTCCTCTCTCCTTGCTGCTTCAACGCAACCCACCCGCCTCCCCAACCCGACCCGCCTCCCATCTTGGACGAAACCCTAGGCCATTCCTTCTGCTACCTCCCTACCACCTCCAACCGCTTCATCTCCCCTACCACCTCCGATCGCTTCATCTCCCCTTCCCATTCCCTCCGCTTCTCCCCGACCCGAACCGACCCCACACTCCTCCCTGCTTCCTCCGCTCCCGCCACCGCCGCTGCTCACCCTTTCAGGGCCATCTCCGGAGCCTCCGTCAGCGCCAACTCCAACACCCCAACTTCCATCATCCAGCTCCACCAAATTCACGATGATGCCACTGCTATTACTGCCTCTGCCTCCTCCGTCAACAATGTCAGTGGCTTCGAGAGCACCGCGTCCTTCAGCGCCTTGCCATTGCAGCGTGTGCCACGTGGTGGTGAGGGTTTCTTCATGTCTGGTCCTATTGGAGCCTTTTCGGGCCCTCTTCTAGATCCCGGAGTTGTGGATGGTGCCGGTGGCGGAGGGGGAGACTGTTCGGGTGGGCGAGTGCCTTTCTCGGCGCCACTGGGAGGGGCTTATGCCAAGAGGAAGAGTAGGAGGAAGGGCATTTCAGAGATTAAGAAGGCAATCTACAGGAACATTTCATCGGATAAGAAGAAGAAGAAGCCGTGGGTGGTTCCTGTGCTCAATTTTGTGAACCGGAGGGAGAATTCAGGCGCCGGAGGGCTGGAGGAGAGGGATAAAGCACTGAACAGAGAAGAGGATGAGAGTAATGGGAATGTGCAGTGGGCGTTGGGAAAGGCCGGGGAGGATCGGGTGCATGTGGTTGTGTCGGAGGAGCATGGGTGGTTGTTCGTTGGAATTTATGATGGGTTTAACGGCCCTGATGCGCCCGAGTTCTTGATGGGGAATCTATATAGAGCTGTGTTTAATCAGCTCCAAGGTTTGTTTTGGGAGCTCGAAGAGACAGACCAATTGGGGCAACAGGTTGCAACAAGTGAAATTGAGCAACATGATGCAGACAAAGATGACCCATCGGTGGACATACGGGAAGGGAATTTGGAGGCAATTGGTTCTGTTGAATTGGATATGGTGGCAGAGCAGGATAGGGCCAAAAGAGTGACTTTCGGAACAGAAGACGTAGAGAGAGTGGAGATTAGTACGCATAGAAGGCGATTATGGGAGTTTCTTGCTGAAGATGATGCAGAAGATGGACTTGACCTTTCTGGGTCTGACAGATTTGCTTTTTCTGTTGATGATGCAATTGGTCTAGGTGGCGATGCAGGGTCAGCAGTCAGTAGGAGGTGGCTGTTGCTGTCTAAACTGAAACAAGGGTTGTCGAAACAAAGGGATAGGAAGTTGTTCCCTTGGAGATTTGGATTGGAGGGGAAGGAGATGGTTGGGGAGGAGAAGGTGGTGGAGGTGGAAGAAGAGAGCAGTAGAGTGGAAGAGAGGGAGGTTTCAAAAAGGAAAAGAAAGGTGGGACCAATAGATCATGAGTTGGTACTGAATGCGTTGTCGAGGGCACTAGAAATGGTCGAATTGGCATATTTGGATATGACAGATAAGGTTCTGGATGCAAATCCAGAATTGGCCTTAATGGGTTCATGCTTGTTGGTTGCCTTGATGAGGGATGAAGACGTGTATGTGATGAATGTGGGTGATAGCCGGGCAATTGTGGCACAGTATGAGCCACAGGAGGTGGGTTCTAGTGGTAATGATGAGGTGAGCACAGAAGGAATAGTTGAAGGTCCTGCTCAGCCAATGAGGTTGACTGCATTGCAGCTGTCCACTGATCACAGCACAAGCATTGAAGAAGTAAGTTTTGGACCTTAAAAATCTGCGGTTGATTGCTCCATCACTTCCTGTTTTGGATGATTTCATTGATTGCTGTCTGATGCCTAGCTGAGCGTAATGCTTGACTTTTTTTGCTACTTGTTTGTGATTTTGTTGTCTTTGCAGTATTTTTAGTAGAATACTGATTCATTTGACAATTCATGCACATGTTCTTGATCCTATTTTATTATTATTATTTGCTTGTCTCAATAAACACCAACAAATCATATATCAGAGCTGTGCTGTGAGATCGGTATAACTAAATATGTTTATTCATTTTTGTATGTGAAGTGCAGGATTCATATTCATGTCTGATAAGTGTCTTGTGAAATCTTTTCATTCTTTCCCTGATTTTATTCAGTGTCTTGGACATGCATATACCTAGTAATATATATAGGTTGATTTCTTTGTTCTGATTTGATGCTTTTTTTGGCTCTTTTCTAGGTTTTACTTATGGTCAAAGATTTAGGTACACCTTGACAATTGTTTTGTAAATTAACCTTTCCTTGACTTCTCTTGCAAAATTTGTTGTTGGTTGGACCTTTTCTTGTATTGATGTTGATTGTGTTGTTCCAACTTATAGATTTGAGATGTATGAATTGTCTCCATTGTTTTATGAAAGCAAGCTGAAAAATAAGTAAGTACAATATCTAGAAACTGGTCTACAATCTTCTTTGTTTCCTGTTTGAAGTGAAAACAAATCTTTCATATGAAACGTCTGTGCCATTCACCAAATTGCTTGAATGAGGAAACAACCATTTTAGTGGTTATAATCAGCTGAAGAGCTACACTATGCAGTGAGTCCCATCCTTAGTATTTTAGTAACCTGTCCTTGGTGACAATGAGCCATGAAATCTGGGGTTATTCCTTTCTTTTTTCCTGTTTTGCCTTTTTGTCAGGCCGTTGTGTCCTTTAGGATGAGCAAAAAGATAGGAGGAAGCTTCCTTATGGGTTTCATTTCCAAGGCTAGGTAGAGTTGATTTCTGAATGCTGGATGGCTGCTTCCCTTGTCAAAGTCCATTTTATATGTTTGGGTTTGTGGTGGTTTTCTTGTTGCCTAAAGTATGTGGATGTGTTGTTTCTTAGAATTAAATTTATTGTGGACTTTCACTTCCTAAAGGTTGTCTTGGGTGCAAGATCTGCTGAGTGAGCAGTCTGGATTGTTTAATAGTAATAGAGGCTGTTCATCGTTATTATCTTGAAGAGATGAACCTTGCAGATACCATTTAGAGCGTTTGGATCACAGGATAAACCAAGATCCTTATTGTTAAGCATTGAAAATTCATAAACATGTATACAACAGATCTATTACACTTGAACCACCAAATAGTTTTATCTTTGTCTTCATCCAGAATGACCATCTTTAAGACTTCTTTCCTAGTCTTGTATGTTTATGGTTTGCCTTAGTTATTTCTTCACTGATGGTGGTGAACCTTCATATGTTTGGCTTTCTGATAATTGCATATGCATTTTGTATATTCCCCCATTTTTTTTCATCTTCAATTGGTTTTTAGTGCAACAAATCTCCTTTTTATCACCTTTACTGATGGATGTTACTGTAAATTAAGTCTTCACTTGTTGTATGCAGGAAGTCATGAGAATAAAAAATGAGCATCCAGATGACAGCCAGTGTATTGTCAATGATCGGGTGAAAGGTCGTCTTAAAGTTACTAGAGCATTTGGTGCGGGATTCTTGAAACAGGTTTCACTTGTGAATTTTGTTATTAGATATTTTCTTACTGAGACCTATATGCTTTAAAAAGAAAATAATTCTATCATTTTAGACAACATCTTGTTTTCCATGCTGATCTGTTCAAAGTTTCATGTTTCTTAGTCTAGAAAGAATTATAGCTGAGACACATTGCCAGCTTATCAGCTATAATGATCTAATTCATTCTACTTTGGGATTTTATACAATTTCTCATCTAATCCTCTGTGGACTAAGTTGCTAAAATATAATTATAGACACAAGGAATATGAACTTGAAAATGCTATATATTGAAACTGTACAAAAGTCCATCTCTCCATCATAAGGGTGTCAGTGTGTGTTTGAGGTAGAATGCTTATCGAAAGTTAACAATATGACTTACATAAAGATTCATGTTGTTGCAGCCCAAGTTGAACGACGCATTACTGGAAATGTTTCGAAATGAATACATTGGTACTGCACCATACCTTTCCTGCTCACCTTCTCTTCGTCACCATCACCTCTGTCCAAGAGATCAATTTTTGGTCCTATCATCTGATGGCTTATATCAATATCTCTCCAATCAGGAAGTTGTTTCCCATGTTGAGAGTTTCATGGAGAAGTTTCCAGATGGCGACCCTGCACAACACCTAATTGAGGAGCTTCTTTTCCGAGCAGCAAAGAAAGCTGGTAAACTTGTTTACTTTCTTTGTTGTTATGCCAATTACATGCTTCTTCTTTAGGTACTCTTCATGTAGGAAAATTTCTTAGATTCAGTGAAGTCCAGTTGGCAAAACTTAGGATGGCATTGCTTAAGTAAAATTTTAGTTTCTAAGCAAGGTGTGTATGGATAATGTGTGGTAGTTCCAACCTGGTATATAGCCAACATACCTGTTAAAGAAAAGACTACTGTTTTATATGGATAATGTGTGTTCTTTATGTGTGCGTGCCTGTGTATGTAATATAAATGTCTCTCCGCATCATTATATTGGACTGGGCATCGTAGAATAGTTAAGGATCATGATTTGCTTGTCCATCCCTTGCTAGATATTCGCCTGTCATAGGTAATTACATGCAGGGGAAATATGACTTTTTCTTTTTCACTTCTGTTTGAGTTTTTGTCATGTAACAAGCTTCACAATCCTATCTGAAAGAGAAGGAAACAGAAACCAGAGAGAAATCTGTAGGTGGAACAAAGTTGATACATATTCCTTTTAAGTTTGTGTGCGCAAAATCAAACATGGATGGGATGATTTTATGCTTGGCTGTGAGGTTGATGGCATTGCAGAAGCCCAAAGTAAGGGTTTCAAGAGTGATAGGTCCTTTGCTAATTGGGAGCTTTTCTCTAATACTGTCGTCTTTCATGCTCTGCTAAATGATGGCTGAATCTCATTACACTTGTATTTATGTCTGACTATTTTCATGCCATAATTAGTATAAAAGTAGTCCATATTTGGTTATGTGGATTGTAAGGATACTCATATCTGTAATTGGATGTCTGCAGGGATGGATTTCCATGAATTGCTGGACATTCCACAAGGAGATCGTCGGAAGTACCATGACGATGTAACTGTCATGGTGGTATCGCTGGAAGGAAGAATATGGAAGTCATCAGGGAAGTACCTCTGAGATCTTTCTACATGGGCTACAAACAACTCAACTCAACTGCTGACCTTTCCGACACAAGTTGAGAATGCGGTTTCGATTTCTCAAACTCAAGTATATTCCGCGAGCACTGTAGAGAATCTGATACTGGTCCATTCTGCGTGGGTCATAGAAGTTTTTGTTATGGGGGGTGGTATACAGTTAATAGGGTAAAGCTAAATCCAAATGATAATGGCAGAGACTAATGCTAGGTAGCCGTGAATAGTTTCCATAGGCAGTTCTGAGAGTAATCGAAAAACTATCGAATCTGCTTTGTAGGAAAAGAAATCATGTAGGTTGTTGTTTTATCTTTAGATAATTTTGCATAGGTGAAGGCAAATCTTGTAGGTGCCTTTCTTTTTCTTTTTCTTTTCGTTTCTTTTCAATGTTGTCATTTTAGAGTCAAAAAAGAAAAAAATTGTAAGGGAGGGGGGTGGTTAGGACTTGTTTTGTAGGGGGGTATACCGAACTGGAGCATTTCCTACCTAAAAAGGTCAGCTCTGTAGTTTTTTGAAGGTGGATTTTCCATCAATGCGGTTTTTCTTCTCTTTCGCTATCCTTTATTTTCCTACTTAGATGAATACTTCAAATTCCAGTTTCCTAATCCTGACCTAACAAGAACATGGAAGTTAAAAGAAGTAAAAAGTTAAGCAAATAAAAATAATGCATATTTCTCTCCCGGCATGTGCATCAAATTTAACAGACCAAATCAATCACAAGAATGGCAAGAGGGTGATCATATTTTGTGCTTCAAATCAAAATGGTCCTCCAAAATTACTATATGAGGCTAATGTTACATACTAAAACTACAAAACTCAATGGTTTATGCATCTGTAATTACAGTACCATTAACTTTTTTATACTATAACAGCAGATGGAGTCTTTGATTGAACCCAGGTTACTAAATCCTCACGCGTCGCCACAAAACAACCAGCTTTATCTTCACTCTGCGTAAATGGTGCAGCTAGTTTCTCCACATGAGAAGCAAAGGAATTAGCTAGTCCAAGAGAGAACTTGTGAGTCCCTGCACCAGTGTGAGCTGAGAATACCTCTGGCAATGCCTCATTCCGCTGCACGAATTTCGTCAAAGTCCCCATCCATTCTTCCAGTGCAGTAAGTGCTGCACCCACGGACAACGAGCGAACATCCAGAGTCCACTCCGTCATGGTTTTGTTGTGTAAATCTGGGTACAGCCCATAGAGTGTTCCCAGATAGAGCAGCTCATGCGCCCTTCCGTGGAGTTTTCTGCTGCGACATATATCGATCAAGCAATTACAGAAGGGTCTTCTAGACTCGACTGCAGTGTCACTGGCAACTGCCCGAAAAGCCTCTTTAAGAGCTTCAAAGCTAGTATCCTCTAGTTCAATCAGGTTCAAAAGGGAAACTAATTTTGGATTTGCTTGCTGCAAACAAGCAATGACCTTAGCTGCATCCTCGCTATCTCCACATAGTGACACCACAGACAGCAAGCAGCCGCAGAATCTATCGTCCATCTTAATACCCCTAGAAAGCATAACATCAAAAACCTTAACCAAATCATCAATTCTCCTAGCCTTCCCTAAGCACTGAACCAAACATGTGCACCCCATCACGTTAGGATCAACACCCACTTGAGACATCTCGTCAAACAACTCCATTGCCTTATCAGCGTTCCCTCCGCTACCATAAATATTAAGCATTGCAGTATAAGTCCAACCATCAGGCCTACTACGTTCTGACTTCTTCATATCCTCAAACAACTTCTCCGCCTCATCCACCATACCGACATCAGCACACATACTCAACAATGTATTGTACAAGATGAAATCCATTGGCCAGTTTTTTGACTTCATTTGTCCCCATAAATCCATTGCATCCTTGCCCCACCTTGCCTTACCATAAATCTTGACTAGCGCGGTCAACGTTTTCTCATTTGGAGTTAGCCCTGAATCAACCATCTCCTCAAATAAACTCCTAGCCAGACCAGGCTTCCCTGCTTTCCCCATTGCCTCTAACAATGTATTATACACAACTAAATTAGGCTGAACACCTACAGACTTCATCTCTTCCAAAACGTACCGAATTCCATCATAGTCCCCAGCTTCACCAAACATCTTTGCCAACACACAGAATGTAATAGGGTCAGGTTTCCACCCACTAGCTCTACCTCTCTCATACAAACTTAACACCTCCTCAACCTTACCCAACTTAGCATACACATCTAAAATAGCAGAATAAGTGATCTCATCGGGCATCAAACCAGTCTTATACATCCTCTCAAACCATTCCACAGCCTTATCAAACCTACCACATCTACTGGCACATGTAATAATAGTTGAATAAGTAATGTTATCCAGCAGAATCTCATTACTTACCATCTCATTTGCTAGCTCCTCAATGAGTTCAAACTGCTTCCCGAACCTCAAAGACTTCATTGTGACATTGTAGAATATAGTTTCCATAGGAAACAAATTCTGGGTCTTCATCCAGTTGAAGAAAAGATGCGCCTTTTGCCATGGTTTCAAGCTGTTGAGTATCAAGAGGGCGTTTTCCTTATTCAATTGGTGTGGGATTTGCTCAAGAACAGAAGCAAAATCAGTTTCACTGGAGTCAGACTCATTTATCTTCCGGGCAAAGAGTTTCAAATCTCTGACCTGAGGATTGTATGAGTAAGCTGATTTCCTCTGCCTTTGAAGGGAAAGCACAGACCTTTTGGGTCTAGCCGGGTTGACCCATGTGGACTTGGGTTTGGACAAGAGGGGAGCTTGCTTCTCGTCGGCGTTGGAGGAAAGGGTGGTGGTGGAGAGATTCCTGAGTTGGTCGGATAAAGACTGCTTCTTTTTTGGTGATTCTGAGAGGTTTTTGGGAGGTTTTGGAGAAGAATTTGAGGCAGAATTGCAAGAAACAACAAGTCTTTTCTTGGTAGGGTTTATCCTGATAGGTGAAGTGAAGAAAATGGGTCTCTTGTTATCAGACTGGGGTATTGAAAAATGAACATCCAGAGGTGTAGAAAGACTAGAAGCCATTGGAGAACAAGAGAGTAGTAGCAGCAAAGGAAATGTCTTCCATTTATCAGGTTTTGGTATGGTTTTAGTAACCTTATCTAAATTGGAGAGAGAACGAAACCCTATGGTAGTGTTTTTCAAACGGTGAAAATGGTTAAAAACAAAAAAAAATGGGTTATAAGATCCACCTACGAGAGGTGGGTAGCCTTAACCGGATGTGTAACAGGAAAGCCCGAAAGCTGTTCCCGTCCCTGTCAGGGGAGATGCCAACCATCTCTCCTTTCTACGAACACAACGTGTGCTTCAGAATTGCAATATATAAAGTGTCAATAATTGCCTTACGTAACCGATGTGGTATTGTTTAGAGGCGCGCATATCCTTTCTGTTGTTATTCAAAGTTATGGTTAAGGTATTTGGCTATCGAATGTCCTGACTGATACAAAACTAGATGAGAGGATTGTAGATAGATTTACATAAGAAACCTGCAACAAGATCAGTCGAGAACAGAACTGATGAGGAATTTCAGAAACGCGTGTATGCACAAACGGGACTGCACTAAAGAACTGCAAAAGAAACCACCAACTTTCTGAAAATCCCACCAGCAAACATGTTCTTTACATTACATTGGTTTTCTTCTTTCTTTTGAGTTCCGTTTTATTGCTGGCACCGTTACAAGATCTTCGCATTGGTATAATACCATTGCATCGTATACATCTCCTTCTGTTCAAATGAATGACAGCCAAATGAAGCAACCTTTTTCCCCAATGATGAACAACAAATGAAGAAATTAAACTACAGCTACTCGGTGTGGATACAAAAATTTAACAGAAAGCTAGTATTATTTTCTGTTACACAATTTGTACTCTCCTACTCTTGCTCATGTGCAAGCATATAGACCCGCTGCTTCTCACTACAGGATCTCTAATCGGAGATGGAACCCAACAATCCTTTCACGTGATTCTCAACTTGCTTTTGGAAGAACGATGGCAACCGTCCAATCACCTCAGCACCAAAGGAAAACACAAGGGCTTTTCTAGCCGTCTCCAAGTCAATACCACGTGCCAGGAAGTAGAAGAGTTGGCTTTCTTCCAGGTCACTTATTGCAGCTCCGTGGGAGCATTTCACATCGTCAGCAATAATTTGAAGATTTGGTTTGATATTTACGGTCGCTCGAGGTTCAAGGAGGAGGCTCCTTGTTAATTGTCCTGCATCGGTCTGCTGTGCATATCTGCAGCATAGAAGCATGTATATGACACACGCATGTGTATGATTAAACACATCTGTTTCAAACCATGCTCTGAGCATAAATAAATTATGCATTAGATAATAAATACAAAGATGTAGTGGGCAACGTGCATTCGGTAAGTATTTGAACAATATGTAGAGCTTAAATCTAATCCTATTTTAACCAACGCGGGAATGCCAAGTCAAGTGTTGTTTTAGAGAGTCAATTCTGAATAAGGATTTAAGTTATTTCTGTCCTCTCGATACTCCATATAGCTATGAAATTAATCAGCAGACGAGTTGCATTAACTCGGTAAAAGAGAACTGTCTATATTATTCAACTTGTTAATGACATGCTTACAGCATCAGGATCAGTTCAAGTGGAAGAAACTCCAAAAAAATTAATGAAATTAAGTTTGTACCGAATCAAATATACGTTTAATCACCATGAAGATAAGATGGTTATTCAAATGATTCCCTCATGATTCAAATTGATGATAGGATCTAGAAAGATTATAATTATATTCCTCCAGGGGCAAGCTATGTAATTATGCAAATCAATAAACAGAATAGACAAAGATAGGTGGTCACATACTCAATGGTAAAAAACTATACAAGTTTTAGCACATTACCTGTTGACCTTTACGTTCCCATCGAAGATGGCTTGTCCAAGTGAATGAGCAACAATGCATTTGTGAAGTTGTCGAGAATAAGCTCTTGGATGGTCCAAGATTAGCCTACTATGTAGATCTTGCGTTTGGTCACTGGCAGACAAATGAAATGTTGATAATTCTGTTACTGTATCTGGACCCAATTGTTGAACATGGAGATTGTGTCTGCTCAATTTCCCACCAGTGCTTACCTCCACTAGCTCGTAGCTACTAGCTGATTCCTGAAAGCTATTCACTCCAGTCAAAATAATGTATCTGGATAAATCCATCATGCACAACGAATCTATAACAAATACAAGGATAACCACACATCAACCTATATTCATTCCTTTCTTGAAGTAATAGTAACTCACAAATAACAGCTTAAAAATCCTTACAAGTAATGAAGCAACAGAATGGTACTAACTGCAACAAACAACGGATTGAGTATACAAGATTCATGCTTCTATTTATCTAGTGAGCATCTGAATGGCTCATGTAAAGTAACTAGTTAATGGCCAATGTCTCAAGAGAGACGAAACAAAAGATCACCAAAGACTTTCCTTGAGACATCACTGATGCTCTAAACATGTAACCAAAACTGCAGCACTACCTGGTCTAGGACAAACATCTAATTTGGCTAGACCGTGGAACTCATAATTCCCTGAATTAGCTCCTAAATGGAGAACAACTCTCTAACATCAACATCCAATCAACTCTAACAACTAAACCAAGCCATTGGCACAGCCGTCAGATCTTATGTGGAAAGATTGATAGCTCACAAACAATGAATTAAAGATCAGCAAAAGCAGAAAAAAGAGCTAGCAAGACAGTGAGTTGAAACATTCCTTTCCACTATAAATCACAATTGTTACACACTTCTCTATATTCAACGATCAAAATTTGGACTCTTTTTTCGCTGAGAATTTGTTTCATAAGAAAAGGTCACAATGAAAACCAGTAGTAATTCCTCAGCCACACCACACCTCCCCAGAATTGAATTTCATTCCAGCGCACAGCATGTCTATATGTTCTCACATTACTAGATTACTGATCTAACTTAATGCAATCTGATTTCAAGCCTCTCTTCTCTAAGGTGGCTATCAGAAGATTTGTATAAAAGTTGAAAACTTTAAAGTACTGTTAGTGTTCTTTATAGGTCTCTTAAACGGGATATTCCCATGCCATTGATCATAAATCTATGCACTAAGCTTATCTATTCTACATTTTTTTTTGACAAGCAGCCAATTTAACACATATGTAAGATCTACTTTTATCGTCCTTTCTCCGAACCCTGAGCCTGGGAGAATTAATTGAACCACAAAATGTGGCCTCTAAATAACAGAAAACATCAAATAATAAATGAACAATGGAAAAAGAATGCAAGAAAGAGTTGATAATTCCACAAGACATCACCTGCTTGACTGAAGTCCACTTGATATGAGCTGAAGTCGAGGACTGACTCTGAACGTAAGAATGCCTAACCTTTGCTCTTTCTCCAATCATCACTTCCAACACAGAATTTGTCCAATACTGTTTATCATCATTCCCTGCACTAATAAACTCCTCAATTATTCCAATCTCTCCTCCATCCTCCACTACCACAAACACCCGTGGATTCGAAACTGGCAACTCTCTGGACCCCTCTTCTCCTCCTTCTGACGAGACATACTTCAAATGGATTGAATTCTCTACTCTAACCCCCTTGGGCACATAAATTACAGCCACATCTGGTGCCCCTAATCCATTAATAGACCAGAACAGGTCGCCTGATTGAAAATCACCCACAAACTCAGATACCCTTTTGGAAATTGTACCAGTAGAGTCACTTAACAAGCTACCTACATAAACCCCATCAGGCAAATTTGACAAATTGGACAATGAATTCAGTACAAACCCATCAACAATAACAAGACTTATCAATTGGGTATCCTCAGAAATGCTTGCTAAACGATCTACCTGAGGTGGGTTTGAGACTGGGTGAATTTCCGAGTGCCTGATGAATGATGTATCAGTGAACCTAAAGTTCTCATCTTTACGAGAGGGCCAAGGAATGGAGAGAAGGTTTTCAGAGGAGGAGTTTCTGAGATTCTGAAGTGGGGGAGAAGGAGGGAGGGAATCTTCAAGGGTCTCTGCTAATTGCAAAACGAAAGGATCAGAGAAACCTACCTGTGTGACTGGCGCAATAGCATCGGGTGCAAGCCTGGTTTTGACTTTGAATTTAGGTTTTACATTGAATCTAGGGTTTATGGTGATGGGCGTGTGGATAGGAGGTCTGAATGCTATAGCAGACATGAATGTCAGTGAGTGAGTAGTGACGAATGAAGATGGTATGATTGTACAATTAATCGGTTGGTCTGACTGAGCGCCTGTGGCCTATCTTGCCTTGCCTGTAGAAATCAACTGAACTCAGCAGTTTAAATCTTTGATTCTATCTTGGCCAATGTTTTTTTTTAACATAAGTTCTTGTTTTCTACTAAGATGTTTTGACTTTCAATTTAAACTTGATATGTAATAATATTAGTAAAATAATTATTTTAATATCTGTAATAAAATAATTATTTTACTAAAATGTTTCTTATTTTTTTATTTTTTATTATATGCTATTTTACTCAAATATTTAATAAACACAAATTGTAGCGATATATATATATATATATATCCTTTTAACTACAAGAGTCTTTGCTAGTACTTAGCTACTACATACATGTATTTAGGCTTTTCTACTATTATTATTCTTTTATGTGGTATGAATATTTTCGAGTGTGTACGAGGGATGATAATGGATTGGATAAACACCAAGTATATCCATTAATTATCCATTTATAATATCCATTGATAAATGGTATAAATATGGATATGAATTCTACTATCTACTGTAAATGGTATGAATATGATTTTGCATGTTTAATTATCCAAATTATGCATTATATATATATATATATATATTAATTTTGTTTTATAATTTAAACAAAAGTTTGACTAAAAGAATTAAAAAAATTGAAAATAATAATTATTGTATAGCAAATTAGCCAATAGATATAATTTTCCTACAAGTGATAAATCTCAACCCTAAGTAAATCGTAGAAGTAGGCAACTAGGCAAGCACTAGCAGAGCCGCATCTGTTGCTCTACTCACACAATCGTTAAGCGTGTGCGATCTGAAGAATGATGAGGAATCAAACATAGTAACTCAAGCATAATTGCTTGTAATTTGGATTTGTCTCAGCTGTCTATTTGATAATGAGTTTAAAGATTCGTAATTTGTTGAATTTTAGTATATTTTTGGATATTTTTTTAATTTAATTCATGTAGATTTCGATTGTGTGTTTAAATTTTTATTTTTGAAGTTTTTTTATGTACTTTTAGAAGTAATTTTTTTTGTTCATAGTGAAGTAAAATTAATGAAATTAATGGTATGGATATGAATATGGTGAAAAATAGATAGTATCGCTCCAAATAATATTAAGAATAATGCTTGGAATAGTAACTATTTTACTAACAAAAGTGTACTAATTGATGTGTCAAGATATGATTGAGGTTTATCCATTCCTAATTATGTTATATTATTATTTTTATTTAAATAGATAACTACCAAGTGAATATGAAGATGACGCGTGTAATTTTAATATAAAAGTTAGTAAAATTATTAATATTTCTAATATTACTCTAGTATTAAACCATTCGCAATACTGACATGGAAAATGAGGCTATGGAGTGTTTAACTTCGAGAATGACTAAATTGTTAGGATTAAAATCGCACAATCTAGGATCCAATCCAAACTTAAATATAAAGACTAAATTAATCAATTTGGGGTTTAATTAGAAAAATTATACGAACATAAAAGACTATATTAATCATCAAATAAAAGTTAAAAAAGAGACAAATGATGATGAATTGGAACCCAAATCAACAATATTTTCCATCCTTCAAAAACACCAATTCCAATTTATCTATGTACATAATATGTTTAGTTTTTTTTTTCTCAGATTTTTCGGTAATTTGGTCATCATAATGAGTGCCGACCAATGTTATTAGAATTAAACCGAATAATGAACCGAAAATGAATAAGTCACTGGTTCAGCATGGTTCAACTATTGGATCATTTTGAACTGTTCAATCTAGAAAAGTTGAAACGGCTGGTTTTTTTTTTAAATTTAAAATAATTACAACAATATTAACTTTTTCTTTAATATAAAAACTTCATAGTTCTATACACAACTAATATAATCAACTTTTTCCAAATTTTCAATCCTAAATCTCTACTTTCCTCTTTTTTTTTCCTAAAAATAAAGATAAAATGACGTCTTGATTTAACTTATTAAAAAAAGTAAAACGGTGTAGTTTTGTGATTTGACTGACCCAACCGATTTTGTATTGATCCGTACGGTTCACCAGTTGTGTCAAGAACTGGCCGGGTCGATTGATTTTATCCAATTCAATTACAGATCCAGTCTGATTGGCTGGACATAACCAGATACCTCTTTGGGCCATCAGTTCACCGGTTGAACTGTTAATTTTGTCATGTTTTGATAATATTGGTGTCGGCTACTTCAAACTCAAACCGAATAACATCTAAAGGGCGGTAGAATACAAGTAATATGCTTAGTTGATGAAAGACTTTGTAAGATAAATAGTACATACACCCAAAGGCTGATGATTTACGTCCCAAGTTCAATGTCGCATATATTCATAGTGTCTTTCACGATTCTAAGACCCATAGGTTATTCTATCACAAAAATCATGATTTCAGGAGACATAACATCATTAATTAATTATAATTAAAGATAGTACGTGTATCTGAGTCTTATTTCAACAATAGGCAATATTTTTTATCATTTTTAACCGTGAGATTAAACTCGGTATGGTATCTTAAATTTTTTAAAATTTAAACGACACGATTCTAAATCTCAATAGATCGTGGCAGCAATGTCACTTTATCACTTACAACAAGGGTGAAGCCAAAAAATAAATTAGCGGGGCCGAAATCAATGACGAAATTAAACTAAATTTTTTTGGAGCCACACTATACCTTCCTCTGACCTGAGGAATTGTCAGGATATACAAATGTATTTAAATGATAATGTAGTTTGTTGATTATTTTAATAGTAATAAAAATATTGATAGAGACTGATTCAAATTCGAATCTTATCGTATTATAAAAAAACATCGGCAACGAAATCACCCAATGATATGGGAAAACAACGGCAACCGCAACGGCAACGCTTCAACTTCTTTTTTCCACATGTGCTGTCATCATTATTTTCCACATATACTCCCTCCAAATTTTATTAACCGATTATTTTAACTGAAATCTTTTAGACTATTTTGTTATCGTATTTGTACTCGCTATTAGATTTGTTGCACTCTTTAATTATAGCAAAGTGATATTCATTTAATGAGTTTTACTTTCCTTTTATATTTCCAATACTTATCATCATTTTTCTTCTTTTTGACGTTTTTAATACTTTTTTTTTATGAAATTATATTTCCAATATTTATCATCCAATGCGTAGTAAACATGCAAATTCAAATCTGTAATCATTTGAGTATTAAAAATTAAATTTTATTATAAAAAATATAAGAAAAATTAGTGTAATAAATTTGTAAAAATTATATATTAAAATAACAATTTAAAATGTTAGAAAAATCAAGAGCGCAAACTTAAAAATGGGAACTGATTAATAGAAAATTGTGAAGTACGAGAGTCAAAAACATCATTATTGTTGCGTTGTTTTTTCGATGTTAGTATGAAGGCAAGTAATATGATTAATTAGGAGGAGGAAATGGAGTTTAAGTGTTATCACTAACAAGCACACATAGGTCCAAAAATCCAATTAAGGGGAAGGGACAAAGGGACCGAAAGCACTAGACAATCAGTATTGACAAATCTGGTGATGATAAGGTGTGGTCTTTCCCATTTTTCCAATTACCCAAAAAAGAAGAAGATAGATCGATCGATATGTTTTGTAGTGTTTGCATTCGTCGTCCATTGTCGTTCATTGACCAATGCTACTCCATC
>NBIL01033778.1:0-11297 GCA_002752925.1 Viola pubescens var. scabriuscula
AATCCATCCTTTAATGTTGTTTTGTCTTGAGTAAGTTGGTGATCATTAGGATCATCAAGGGTCATACAAACCTTGGTTGAAGATCCTCATATATTTCATTAAAGTTTATGAGTTCCATTACTTGTTCTACATCAATTCCTATTCCTATTCCCCCCATATATTCCGCTACATCTCCTCAATCTCCTTGAGACGTTATCCTCTTCATCCTTCCACAACAATCTGGCCATCTTCCTCGGATCCAATGGTGCAAACCCAACCGTCCAAGAGCTAGATCCATCTTCTTCTCCAAACACTTGGTCCAATCCTTCCATCCTTGGAGCTTGGATCATATTAGAAGGCCTGTATCATAATGTAAGGAAAAACTTCTCATCTTGAAGGACGTGAAAGCCAGGTAAGAAAGGTTCTTGGTTATGTTAATAACAACCTTTGATAAAACTTACATATTTCTAGGAACAACCCTAAAGACTCATCTATGTACGAAAGAATAGTGAGAGGGAAATTCTAGACTAGTTCTACAAAATAACAACTTGGAGAAGAGTAAAAGCTCTCCTTGAATAAAGAAGACCTGAAGGACAATGTGGAAGACTTAAAGGGAAAATCTGGAAGGTATAGAAAGGCAATAGAGCGAGAACTCTCACTACACAAATTCAGATCTCACGTAAAAAATGTGAGCACCGTCAATTGATATGGAGTCAACTTAAACCAGCAAATGAAAGACAAGGAAAGAATTCTGGAAAAGCTGATTGATTTCAGCGTGTGTATTGCAGAGAAATATATACTATGTACAATATATATAATGAGTCCTATTCTATCTCAACAATTATCTCTACTGGTGTAAGATAATATCTTGGAAATTTACACAAGATAAATATACAAGGTAATCATGAACACAAGACTAGGTAGACTAGGTAGGACTCATGTTGTTGTGTTGTAGTTGTGCTGGTGTGGTGTTGTTCAACATCCCTCCGCAAACTGAAGCGGGTTGCAAACAAAGGTTCAGGTTGGTTCTAATTGCCCAGAATTGGTGAGAAGACAATGGTTTTATGAGAACATCGGCAAGTTGATGCTCGGAGGGAATGTAACAAACATGAATATGACCATTGGAGATAACGTCCCTCATAAAATGATAATCAATCTCAATGTACTTTGTGCGGGCATGAAAAACCTGATTAGAAGCAATGCTTTTAGCACTAATGTTATCACACCAAAGAATGGGAGAAGTAAATTTTTGTGAGGTCAATTCAGCCACCAAACGAGCCACCCAAAATGCCTCAACAATGCCATCTGCTAAGGCCTTATACTCAGCTTCACTTGAGGAGCGAGCGATGATTCGCTGCTTTTTAGACTGCCAGGAGACTAAGTTATCACCAAGGTAAGTGAGAAAAGCACCAATAGATTTGTGATCACATGCATCACCCGCCCAATCAGTGTCTCTATAGATATTGACGACGGAGGAGGTAGAGCGGAATAAAAGACCCATGTGTAGAGTGCCCGCAAGGTAGCGCAGAAAGCGCTTAATAAGTTGCTAGTGGTGGTTCGTCGGAGAGTGCATGTGTTGACACACCTGGTGAACTGCATAAGCTAAATCAGGCCTTGTCATGCCTAAGTAGAGAAGAGAACCAACAACGCTGCGAAAGAGAGTAGGATCATGGAAGGCAGAATGATCTTCAACAACTTATTTCACAACTGAAGAGGGTGTACTAGTGGAGCGAGTGGTGGTCATACCAGCCTTTTTAAGTAACTCTCTAATGTAACGTTACTAACAGAGAAATAACCCAGATGGTGTCTAGTGTGCTTTTATCCCCAAAAAATAAGACAACTTCCCCGTGTCTCGAATTCAAAATTCATCACTCAATTTCACAAGAAACCGAGAAACAAAAGTGTCATCATTCCTAGTGACTAGAATGTCATCGACATAAACTAGAAGATACATAGTAGTGCCATGACGATGATAGATAAATAAAGAAGAGTCAAATTTAGAATTAATAAACCCAAAACTAACCAGAAAATTGGCGAGGCAAGAGTACCAAGCACGGGGCGACTGTTTGAGGCCATAGAGTGATTTGCGAAGGGGGCAGATAGCGGTAGGGCGATTCGCGTCGCGGAAGCTAGGCGACTGCTGCATATAAACTGTTTCTGTCAAAGATCCATTTAAAAAGGCATTTTAGACATTCAATTGTCTGACCTCCTATCCAGACGAGATGACCAAACTCAATACAACCCGAATTGTCGTCGGCTTAACCACCGGAGAAAATGTTTCATCAAAATCTATGCCCTCTTATTGATGGAAACCCTTAGCAACCAAGCGAGCTTTGTAACTCTCCACACTACCATCCGGTAAGCGTCTGATTTTAAACACACAGCGACACCCCATAACATATATGGACGGATCAAATAGAGTTAACTGTCAAGTACCATTACTCAAGGCGTCATACTCGGCGGTCATAGCAGCACGCCACTGAGGGATTTTATTAGCGACGGTGAATGCTTTTGGCTCTATCTCGGAGGAAGGGACGACTGTAGTATGGTGAAGGAATTTAGGATTTAGGCAGCGTGTTTGTCTGAGAGTCATGGGATGAGTGTGGGTTGGAAGGGAAGAAGGGACAACAATGACTGGTTGGTGTGCAGTAGTGTCATTTTGGTGTTTTGATGGGGAGGGTACAAGTGGGACTTGGTAGGTGGATTGGCTGTCAGGGGATGGGCCTGAAGATGGGCCATTCGCTAGTATAAGAGCATCAAGCAGAGAAGTAGGAGCCTCTGGGCTTGATCCAGAGTTGTGTCCCTCCGCGGGGTCCATAGAAGCCTCTGTCTGTGCAGTAGTAGTGGGTTGTGTAAATGGGCCTAGAATTGGGTTTGAAACTAGAGGATTAGGCAAGATACAATAAGACTCTTGTGGAACAGAGGCAGCAGTAGGTAATTTTTCATAGGGAAAGGAATTTTCATGAAACAAAACATGACGTGCGATGTACATATGCTTAGTTTTTAAATCCAAACAACGATATCCATGGTAGGAGGGACTATAACCGAGGAAGAGACACTGTGTTGAACAAAATTGAAGTTTATGCTTGTTATAGGGACGCAATAATGGAAAGCATGAGAAACCAAAAACTTTAAGAAAGGAGAAATTGGGCTTTTGAGAAAATAATTTTTGGAATGGTGAGAGACCATTTAGAGTGCGAGAACTTTGCCTATTTATCAGGAAGACAGCGGTTTCGAACGCGTAATCACAATAAAAGGAAGGTAAATGAGCATGAGCAAGAAGGGTAAGGCTAATTTTAGTGACATGTTTGTGTTTCCTTTCGACTTGGCCATTTTGCTCATGTGTGTGGGGACACATGATGCGGTGACAAATACCGATAGATTGAAAAAAATGATTCAGTTTATGATACTCACCACCCCAATCAGTTTGAACTTGTTTAATTTTTGCAAAAAATTAGCGTTCAACCATCCGTTGAAAACGATGAAAGATATCAAAAACTTCAGACTCAGACTTAAAAGGATAATACAAAGTGTAATTGGAAAAGTCGTCAATAAAGATAACATAATAACAAAGACAAAGCGAACTAGAGATTGGAGCGGGACCCCAAACATGACTGAAAATAAGTTCAAGAGGAGAAGTGTTGTGTCTCCCCGTTAATGATAAATGACTACGACTAGATTTTCCTAAAGGACAAGAGGAGCAAATGAATGGACTCGAAGACCTAGCCAAAGAGAGCTGATGAAAAGACACCATGCGGTGGAGGAGATCATGGTGTAGATGACCTAGACGTGCATGCCACACGGACAGAGGAGCTTTGGTAGTGAGATTGAGTTGGGGAATGGCAGGTGGAGGGTGGGTGTTAAGTCGCTGCAGACAGTAGAGGCCGTCTTTAGTCCCCCCGCGAAGAAGAACTGCTCCTATTTTGATGTCCTTCACACAACAAAAGGTGGGATGAAATTCCCAAAAGACATTGTTGCCAGTTGCAAAGCGATTAACAGAGAGTAAACTTTTGGAGAGAAAGGGTGTGCACATAACATTATTGACAGATAAAGGTTTCAAAGTTGTAGCTAAATGTGCAGTGCCAACATGATGAATGGGAAGTGAATTACCATTGCCAAGTTGGATGGATTCTGTCCCACTGTAATCTGAGAAGTGAGTGAGGGTGGAAGGATTGTTGGTGAAGTGATGGCTGGTTGCCAAATCTGGGTACCAGTCACTTGGAGTCTCATAGGAGGGCGAATGAGGAGCATATGGGACAGCTGTGGTCATATGCGCAACTGGAGATTAGACAAAATGAGGACATTGGGTAGCATAGTGGTCGAAAATAGTGCACAGTTGACAGTGAGGCCCTTGCCAGTTCTAACGACCACCATTGTATCTGTTATTAGGTCTCCCTTTACCGCAAAAATGACCTCCTCTGCCTCTATGAAAGGAAGCAAAAGGTGTACCAGTGTGGTTGGTACGTTCTGTGTTGTTGACAATAGGAGATGGTGTGGGGAGTAGTGGCAGCAGATCAGTAGGATTTGTGAGTTTGACTTTGGGACTAGAGTTAAGGAACTCATGAAGTTTAGCAAGACTAAAAAGTTCACTAAAAGGAAATGGTGTCTTGCTTACATTAAGAGAGGTAACCAGGTCTTTGAATTCAGGTTTAAACCCTTGAAGACATATAGGTTGAAGTCACAAAGAGATTTTGGTTTACCAACAACAACGAATTGGTCAAATAATATTTTGGCTCATTGCAGGTATGAGGAAATAGTCTCATTTGGCTATTGGTGCAGCTCCATGAGATCACCATTAAGGGACATCATACGTCTTTGGTCATCAGAGGAGAGGGAAGCTTCAAGGGTA
Organism: Viola pubescens var. scabriuscula; assembly: GCA_002752925.1. NCBI lineage: Eukaryota > Viridiplantae > Streptophyta > Magnoliopsida > Malpighiales > Violaceae > Viola > Viola pubescens. The sequence continues at coordinate 4,829 of NBIL01033778.1, forward strand.
TCCCATACAACTTTAGAAGTCTCTAAACCAATGATAAAAGGCATCACCGAGGGAGATAAAGAACCGGGCAAGATACTAACAATGAGTTTGTCTTGTTGAAACCATAGTTGGTAATCAGGATTAGGGGCGAGAAGGATGGTGCTTGCTGATATGATTATTTTAGAAGGACAAGGGCGAGTAGCATTGATGAAGCCAATCAGACCCAAACCATAGAGAAACGGTTCTACTTGAGCTCTCCAAAAGAGGTAGTTATCCTCGGTTAGTTTCAGAGATATGAAATAGGTGGGATTCTGAATTGTGGTTATTTGTTTTGGCTGATGTGTAAAGGAAGAAAGATCAGATGCCATCTCGTGAGAGAGAAGAATGGCTCCGCTACCAACTTAAACTAGTAAATGAAAGGCAGGGAAAGAATTCTGGAAAAGCTGATTGATTTCAACGTGTGTATTGTAGAGAAATATATACTGTGTACAATATGTATAATGAGTCCTATTTTATCTCAACAATTATCTCTACTAGTGTAAGATAATATCTTGGAAATTTACACAAGATAAATATACAAGATAATCATGAACACAAGACTAGGTAGACTAGGTAGGACTCCTATTGCTGTGCAGTAGTTGTGTTGGTGTGGTGTTGTTCAACAAGTCATCACAAAAGTGCGTGACATTATAAATGCAGAATTGAGTCTCCAATACACCTACGTCGAAATGTCTATCAGACCTTACAATTAGTCTTAAGCAAAAGTCACAGCTGAGGGAAGAACGAGATAGTCTTGAACAAAGCTCACTGTTGCTACCCGAATTTTGACCACAAATAGGATAAATCAATTTTAGCATAATTCATCCGCATTTTTATTGTTCATCATGATATTTACCCTTTTAAATTGACCATGTTTATGACGTTTATTTACTATTTATTGCTTTCATCGCATTTCCCCTCAGTTTATTTTCATATTTTATACTCCCTCCGTCCGTTAATAACAGACGTTTTAGGATGTAAAAAAGCGTAAGACAATGATCTTTGATCTTATTTTATTCCACATTGTTTCATTTTTACCTCTAATTTCCACTCAAATTACCACACCATCATCAAATTGGTTGATTCAAAAAACAAAATTATCATTTGCATAAAATATATGCTTCGAAAAAGATAAAATGACAAGTACTCTAAATAGTAGAAAAATGTAGAAAAGCGTTAGTTATTAAAGGACAGAGGGAGTATTTTTTACTCGCATCATTTCGTTTGTCGCTTTTTATTTCATATTTTGGTATTTTTCATTTGAATTTCTATCGGTTTCGAGCAAGATTTTTTCTACCATTGGCTCGAACCAATAAATAAATACTAAAACATTTTGTTCTTTCCATCTCCTCTCAACCGTTGGATTGGTTGACTCACCATTAGTCAACCATCCAACGGCCATGTCTTTTTCTTCTTTAATCATCTTCCATTGCTTCAATTTAACTGCTTATTGCTTTGATTATTTAATTGTTTAATTTTGGTTTAAATCGTTTATTTTCGTTTTTGTTAAAATTGCTTGTTGTTTTGGGATTAAATTGCTTATTGTTTGGTTGGTTTATTTGCTGCTGTGGTTGGGTTTATTTTGCGTTGTTTTGTTGGCCTTTTTTTTGGGTGTTTTCTTTGGTCTGGTTTGACCCGAGGTCCCCGACAATGGTGCCGGCGACTCGAGGAAGAAGATGATACTATTTTGAGAGGGAGAGGGAAGGTGACGGGCTTGGCCCATTGTTATGTTTTATCTTTATCTTGGGCTAATGCTGTGTGCCTGGCCCAAGCAAGGAAAAGTTGGGCCGCGCGTCTGGCCTAGCTGCAGGAAAGAAGAAGCAGCCAACCCATATGTTGAGCTGGGCTGTGGTCAATCAGGCAAACATTGTTGGGCCCAATTTATCGGCCCAGTGGGCCGTGCTGATTTTTAGCCCATCGTATTATTTTTTCGTGCCCATTAATCACATGTTCGTACTATTTAATTAATTATTTTTGCACGCTTTCAAATGTTAAAATTAATTATTTTGCTTGCATACGATAATTCTCAAATATTTATTTATTTGTTTATCATTTACTCGTGCTAATAATCGTGGCTTTGTAGGGCAAACCATCGACAACCCTTCATAAGTACACCTTTCTCACCCTTTTATTTATTTCGACGTTTTTTCGCATATATACTCGTATGCATGATTATTTAGAAATTTTAGCATTTAATTTGCGCAATTTGCATGATCACTCAATTAGAACTTTATATGTCTTTTAAGCATGATTTTAAACACCTATTTTATCCGGTAACCTTTTTGGATGAGACTCGGGTACCTTCTCGAGTCCATAACTCGACCCCGAACCATAGTTCTTAGGTTCAGACCCCTTTTTTGTGCATTAGCATTTATTTTTCCGTTTGGGCCTCAGGTTCCCTAAACCTTAAATAGGGTGGCGACTTCATTGCATGATGCGAGGCAGTCCTATTTGTCTCGCATCTCGGTCCCAAATCGTCGTGTGCGCTTAAAAAATGGGTGCGATAGTTTGGCGACTTCACTGGGGACGATTAAGGTCGAAGCTGGATTTCTTTTGAGGTGTTTTTTACTTATTTATTCTCTATGATAAATTGCTGACTTGTTTATTTATTCGCTTTGATATCAATTGCTCATACGCATTTCATGCATAATGCCCTGCAGTCGGGCCCTTACCAAATAAGATTAGGTGGGTATTAGTGAGGCCCTGGGACACATGTCCTGGGTATTTTTCATGAACCCCGAACTCGGACTTGAACCCCTAAATGGGTGAGCGCCATGAACTTTTGACGGTTCAGCTGGCAATCACGTATCCATTTACTGAGGGACCCCTTTTTGGGTATCGTCCGGGAACCTTTCAGCCAGTTAGAAGTAGTTGAAGTCACCCCAGCATGTGCATCATAATCGCATATATATTTTCCAACATGTTTAGTTATTTCCATGGTTTTCCCTATTCTACTTTCTTGATTTATTAGAGTTCCGTCCTTATTATTTTTATTAAATCATTGTTTTTCAGTCCATTATGGATCTAGATGCTACTAATTAGTTCCTTCTCTTTCCTACCTGCAGAACAAAGATGCAGTGAGGCTTATCAGCTTGGGCAAGCAAGTGAAATGACGACCAAAAGGAGGTGTTGGGGAACATTAATAGTTGAGCATATTTTTTTACCAGGGGGCAAAGCGTAGAAAGCGATAAGTCGCAACAACGAGCTTTGCGTTTGCTTCAATCCCTCGCTACTCAGTGGGACAGAGGAATCCTCCTCTTACCAACTCTTGATCCGACGGGGTCTACTTTCATCTAGTGTTGTAGGTCCCTTTGTGTCCCAATGAACTTTCATTGCCGGGGTTCTAATGGCAGTAGCACGATCCTTTCCTTAGCTCTGCGCTCACCACACCCACTACCACAAGCGATGCACCTCTTAACCCTCTACTAGCCAATCCTGCTTTGGAGCTTGGCAAGACTCAAATCCACTCAGGATCCTAGTTGTTTCCACCCATCTCAAAACCAATTAGTCCATCGGAGGATTATGGATGAACATGTGGTCTTTACTAATAAGCCCCTAACACTCGAAGGATAACTGTATTCGAGTCAGATCAATGTTTATATAATGTTGGATGTTTTCATAAATGGATGTTTATACCTTTGCGGTCCAAAGGCACTTTTAACCACCATTTACAACCATGCAACCTTTGCTTCCAAATCACTTCGGCTCTTTATCCGATACTCCAGGAAATGGATGAAAGCTTTTTTGTCATACCTCGAGGATAAATGAAAGCTCCCTTCACATCTTCGTCAAGCTTACCATCTTGATCGTTCACACCCAAAATCTCTCCTTTTGGAATTAGCCAGGGCTTGGACTATTAATGGTAGATCAATTGCAAAGAAAGTGAGTGGCATTAGTCACTCATGTGCTCATAAAATCAAAGACTGTGGGGTACTCGCGAGTGCCCAAATTGCAATCATCTTATTGATAACAGTGATGTTGCCCAAGAATGGCCTGACTTGCCTGCTAGTGTGAAATTTGATCTGTCCGATTTGCAACTTATAGAATATTTGGCTGCTAAACGTGGTGTTGGAAATTTGAAACCACACTTGTTCATCGATGAGTTTATTCCAACAACTTCTAAGGACAAAGGAATATGCTATACCCATCCCGGAGAATTTCCTGGCTCAAAGAAAGATGGGGACAATGTTCATTTCTTTCACAGAACAATGAATGCTTACGCTACTGGCCAAAGGAAGCGTCGTACGGTCCATTCCGTTCTCAGTTCGAATGAGGAGAATGTTCGCTGGAACAAGACTGGAAAGACCAAATCTGTGATGGAGAATAGGATTCAAAAGGGAATTATGGTTCTTTACAACCGTTTGAAGAAAGGGACCAAACCGGTTAAGTCCAACGGGGTGATGTATCAATACCATTTGAGGACTAAAGATGATGAAAAGGAGGGACAATACGTAGTCCCTAAATTTTTCTACTAGCAGAAGCAAAAATAATGATAACAATCCAATGAAAAGATTACCGCAAATACTTATAACAATCCAATCATTGAGGATAAATGGATTATAGCTATTGAAACTACACCTAGGACCACCAACCCTCTTCCAAACCATGCCCTGGGTGGTGGAAGAATGACATAAAGCTCGCTCATTTCCATAAAGAAGCCTGGAGATTCTATGCGCAACTGGACGGCCACCATACTTCCAGATGATAAATAAAAACTCAAGATTGTCTTGATATACCCTATGGGGAAGAAATCATCTCCACAACTGAGGACGAGGTCGGGATTCCACCCGAGTTGGTCTGTTTAGCAAAACGATCGGAGAAGAAGATAGCCCCTCATTAGGAGGATTTTTAAGAAATAAACTTGGGGGCATGCAATGAAAACCAAAAGGATGTCAATCAAAAGACATAAGTAGAATGCTTCCTGATCTTTCACGATGATGAATTCCTTGCATTCAGATCATCACCGTACCAGAGACCTCAATCAACATACCTAATGCAGTTTTGTTCTGTTATTGGCGCCCTACCTGGCTCTCAACTGCAATTTGATCAAGTCCAGGAGCGATTCAGTTATTTTTAAGATTGGATCCACACGAGAAGATTGTGCAAGGAGTCATCATCTTATCATCCAGGAGGCCGTCTAAGCCTAGAACCCTCTTCAAGAAATGTTGTGATGGGCCATCTGTAGCAATAGTATCATCCAGTTTGAATACGGGCAATGCCGAGCCAAAGTCACAAAGCCCGTTCCGTGTTAGTGAGCCTGTTGGGGGTGTGAGCTACCGAAGCTTCTCTCTCCATTCACCTCCTCGGAAAATCTTACCATCAGAACATTACTGTCACTAAGTGCCCTTTGCAAACAAACCCTTGACCTTATAGCTCCCATCTGGAGAAACATGACGAATATGTGTTCTCCTAGGGTCCCGATCGACACGCTTAGAGTGGTATTGTTCTGTGACATAAGGACATTCACACCCTACATTGCTCCAAATGGCAGACTCAAATTTAATCGTCGTCAGATCTTTCATGTGTTGAACTTGATCAGGTTCTGAAGCAATCACCGGCACCTCCCCTCCCAAGCAATTGATCATGATTGAATGAAGGGGTAGCCTTTCAGTTCAGCCCGATGACAGAGATGGCTATCACCCATGATCGAATGACCTCCTCTTCATCATCACGATTACTTCGATTCTCCTCCCGATACTTTGGGGAATGAACGAAAGCTTTCTTTGTATCTTAGTCAAGCTCACCAGCCTGGTGGTTCACGATTACTTCGATTCTCCTCTCCTCATCCATCCTATCCAACGATGGCCAAACAGAGTGGAAGCCTTGGGATAGCATCCTGTATGCACAACTCGTCATCATCTAGGAAGGTGCAACCAATCTGAAGCTTCGGAGCCAAACAAGATCGTGGGTATCGAAACTCACCATGAGAAAAATCAGAAGATCTTTATCGTTAATGCTGTATTTTCAAGCTTCTATGCTGGGGGGCAAGCAAATTAGATAGGGAAGACTTTTGAAAGAAGCTATCTCAATTGTCCACTTCGCACCGGGATCATGTTGATCCGTGTAAAGGGCAACTCAAGTGCCAAATCTTCAAAGAAGTACTCTCCAGGATGTGGTGCATAGACTCCGGGATCATGTGCACACTAAGTGGACGCCATTCAAAGTCTGTCGTTGTGACATTGATCTGTGTAGAGGCCAACTAAAGTGCCAAATCTTCAAAGAAGTACTCTCTAGGATGTGGTGCATGGACTTCATTTGCTGATCCACCACAAAAGTCTCAAATCCTCATTGAAGGAGTTTCCAATCTCTTCAAAAGATGAAGGAATGTCTTTCCTTGAAGATGACTGATGTGCCACCAGTCGCAAGGTGCAAATCAAAAGTTAAATTTATAAGTCAACTTATTACTAGACTCAAAAAGGAATTCGAGTATAGTGGTAAGAGGATCGATCCA
>NBIL01033809.1:0-14166 GCA_002752925.1 Viola pubescens var. scabriuscula
AAAGCTTATATTTACCCGAGATATGCAAGATAGGCCAAATACATGTGCAAATACACATGTTTTGCTTGGCTAATTATGTCATTTTGTTCCATTAATGAATTTAACTAAAAAGTACTAAATAAATTTACACCACTATCTTGTCATCGTTTGTACAAGCTTTGTATACAAATTGATTGTGTATTTTTTTTTTCAATTACATTTAAAGACATAAAATGGGACAAATTGATTTAAATTAGACAAATAAATCTAGATTTTGCTTACTAAAGAAGAAGAAAAAAACTCATCAAAAAAGCTTTTAAAGATAATCGAGGCTTAACAAAGTCGTTTTAATAGTAGCGAAAGTTTAAAAAAACTTTTTAAAAATAATTGAGGCTTAACAAAGCCGTTTTGTGAGTAGTGGAAGCTTAAAAAAGCTTTTTAAGATAATCGAGGCTTAACAAAGTCGTTCGTGAGTACAAATGGAAGAAAACATAACACGCGATTTTTTAACGTGGTTCGGCCAATGATGCCTACGTCAACATGAGACAGTTTTATTCAATCCAATGTTGTACAAAGCCATTTTCCATAACGGTGATGAGCTTTTTTTCTTTGCTTTTTATTTTTTATATATGTGTCGTTTTACATGATGAGGTTGACGAAAACGGCTTCCGCCCGTGTGTGGTACAACTTGAGGTTGATGGAGTTCCATGTATTTGGAAGTGGCTCATGTTCCATTGTTTCGAGCATGTAGGCGCCTTTGCCGACTATGTGCGTGACCCTTAACGGTTCTTCCCAATTTGCCTCTAGTTTAGTTATGTCTCGTCTTGCCGAATCATGTCGTCGTAGAACTAGGTCTCCTACCTTGAACAGTCATTCTCTGACTTTGCGGTTATGGTATTTAGACATGCGATGTTTGTAAATCATTATTTTTAGAGCGACTATTTCTCTTTTTTCAGGCACTAGATCTAGGGTCGTTTCTAGTCTTTGATTGTTTCTTTCTTCTTGAAAATATTAGACTCGCGTACTCATGGCCCTTATTTCCACTAGGGTAACGACTTCCATGCCAAAAGCCATTGCGAACGGTGTCTCTCCTGTGGCAGCTTTTTCCTTCATGCGACATGCCTAGAGTATATATGGTAATTCTTCTATCTAAGAATCAACTGTTGTTTCTAAGTTCTTCTTTAGACCATTCAAGATTGTTCAATTGGTGACCTTCATTTGACCATTAGTATGCGGGTGAGCAACAGAACTTAAGCGTTGTTGAATCTTTAGTTCATTGCATTTCCCTTGGAAGAACTCACTCTTGAATTGAGTGCCATTATCATTGACTAATATCTTGGGGATGCCAAAACACATGATAATCTGATTGAGGAAGAACTTCCAAACGACTTATGGGGAGATGGTCGGTAGGGGTGCTGCTTTAGCCCATTTTGTGAAGTAATCCACTACAACAACAACGTACTTCGTGGAACAGCCTCCTTTAGTAAGAGGTCCGATGAGATCAATTCCCCACATAGCGAACAGACATGAGCTTATGTGGTGTCATTCAGTATGAATTAGTTCGACTTTAATTCCTTTCTCTTGCAGTCGTTCAAGTTTTGTCTTGACCTTATTCAAGTATCTTTGCATGATAGGATCTTTGGCCTGATAGTTTCCATTCACTTGGTCAATCACAAGCTTAGAATCTCTTTGCAGTTTCATGCCAATGGGCCCTTAAACTGTCATTTTGCCCGTTGATTGTAATGCAGCCCCAAGGCATAGTCCTGCCAAGAGGGCTTCACATTCAGCGACATTGTTATAGACAAGCTCTAATATGCGAACGACATAGCAGAACGTTTCCCTTTCTAGACTGCATAAGATGATGCCAACCCCAACGACTTTGCTATTTTTTCCCCGTCAAAGCTAATGTGCCATCTTATTTCCATCGGTTCTTCGAAATTGGATTCGTTTAGCTTCTGGATTATGTCTTTTTCTACCCAAAGCTGCTATGTGCAAGGTGTGTCGAAGAAAGTGCACTAAGCGATGAAGTCTGCCAAGGCTTGTGCCTTTATGGCAGGTCTTGAGTCATACTTGAGTCAGTACTGACTGAGTTTAACGTTCTAAACAGCATGCACCCTGAGTGGTCTGGATTGCACAAGATGGAGTGGATGGGAAGGTCAGTGAGAATGGTGATGGCATGTCTATGAAAATGCGTGGGCATCTTCCTTCCTGTGATGATTAGGGCATTTTCAATACGAGAGTAACGTGTCTCCGTATCGCATAAGATTTTGCTAACAAAATAGATAGGTCGATGTATGCCATCATCGTTCCTCATGAGAACAAAACTAACAACTTCATCCGTTATGCCAAGGTAGAGGAACAATTCTTCTTTGTCAACTAGGCTAGCTAGGAGGGGTTTGGACTATAGATAGTCTTTCAACTGCTAGAATGATTTTTGGCAATCATCCGTCCATCCAAACGGCGTTTTCTTCCTGATGACTTTGAAGAACGGTAAATATTTTTCTCCAAGTTTGTAGATGAAACAACTCAGAGCGATTGTTCTGCCAGTGAGTTGTTGAATTTCTTTCTTGCTCTGTAGGGAGCGCATATTGTGGATTGTAAAAATTTTGCCCGGGTTAGGCTCAATTCCCTTACTGCTTACAATGTACCCAAGGAATTTTTCTTTTTGAAAGGCGAACGAACACTTCTTTAGATTTAGCTTCATTGATACTTGTTCATGACTTCTAAGACTCCTGTTAAGTCAAGTAGATGTTGTTCAAAGGAACGACTCTTCACAAGAATGTCGTCAATATAGACTTCAATGTTCTGTCTAATCATCTCTTTGAACATCATATTCATCAAGCGTTGGTACGTAGCCCTTGGGTTTTTTAGGCCAAATGTCATCCCCGTGTAGCAATATGTCCTCATAGGTGTGATAAAGGTTGTTTTCTCTTCGTCTTCTTTGGCCATGGGGATTTGGTGGTATCCAGAATTTGCATCTAGGGAACTGAGGTATGTGAAACCGGTCGCGGAGTCTACCAACTGATTAATATGGGGGAGGGGGTTAATTGTCTTTTGGGCATGCATTGTTCAATTTGGTGAAGTCAATGCACATTCGCTAGTCGTTGTTCAGCTTTGGAACAAGAACGGGGTTGGCTAACCAGGTTGAGTACTTGAAATCCCTGATGAAACCAGAACTTAGTAGCTTGTCAACCTCTTTCTCTATCGCCACTGATTTCTCTTTTCCAAACGACCATTGTGGTTGTTTGACTAGTTTGGCTACAGGATCAATTCCTAACTTGTGTTCTGTGACTGTTCGAGAAATGCCTGGCATGTCAACCGTTTTCCAAACGAACTAGGCTTTGGACTTGTGCAATAGAGTGGTCAGTTGTTCTCTTTCATTTTGGGAAAGTTTTTCTCCAATCATGAAGTGAGCATTTGGGATATCCTGAATGGGTATTGGGATTATCTTGTCTACTGATTGGGTTCGTTTCTCATTTTCTAGTGAGAGTTGTTCTACCATGGCGACATATCTACTTTTTTCTCCCTTGATCATGTTGGCATAACATTCTCTAGCCATGGTTTGATTGTCGCAAAGTGTGACAACTCCATCAACTGAGATAAACTTGGTCTTCATGTGTCGTTGGAAAATTACAGCACCTAACAGATTGAGGAATGGTCTTCCTAGAACGGCGTTGTAGGGAATGTTGAGATCAATCACCATGAATAAAAATATGTCTTCATGAAAGCGAATGGTCTTCCTAGAACGGCGTTGTAGGGAATGTTGAGATCAATCACCATGAATAAAAATTTGATGAGCTTGCCAGAGATGTCTTCATGAAAGCGAACGGGAAGTATTAAACAACCATGGACCGGAAAAGGGATTCCTGATACGAGCTTGGTTCTATTTTGATAGTTGGAAATTGAAATCTCAAGGCAAGGATGGATCTAGACCTCTTGTGTGAGGTTGATGATAAAAGTAGCAAGAACGCTTGATGAAAAATATGAAGAGAAGTCTTGCTCTTTGATAGATGAAGCAAACAAGTATTGAACCATTTACTATGACAAACCCTCCTAAGAACTAGCTTAGGCAACCTTGCCGAAATAGTAAAGTGGATCTCTCTTCCAAGATTGACCCTTTCAACGAATGATCTTGAGCAACCCAATCATTTGGAGAAGATGACTACAAACCCTAAAATCCATACCTAAGGTGTATTGGTCTTTAAAAGAAGTTTACTCACAAAATTCAAGACGAGGAAAATAACCTATCTCTAGCTATTTATACTTAGGTCTATTTACAAAGGGAAAACTCCTAAATAGCCCTTATACATAAGGGTCTTGTGGCTCCTTCCTTAGTTGGGCTTTGGTTTCTTGTGGCGTGCACTTGGCCCAGGGTCTGTGTGCTAAGTTGCGCGCGCGTGATTAACGTCGAGGTCCGTGCGCGTGTGTGCGTTGGTATGCACACACGTTGCCCATCATTCCCGAGTCTCCAAACTTCCCTATTCGGCTCTAAGAGTCTTCAAGAGTAATGCTACCGTCCCCTTGCTCCTTAAGAAATAGCCATGAGTTCCCGAGCTCGTATCAATTCCGTCTACGCCAACTATGGGGAAAGGGACTGGCTCGAGTCGTTCTCCATTGATTCTTATTTTTTGGAATGTGCTAAGAGAGAGGATGTTCACTGAACTGCCATTATCAATCAAAGTTCTCCCTATTTTGCTGTTGTTAATGATGGTAAAAATAACAATAGCATCGTCATGTGGGTATAACACTCCAATGTTGTCCTCTGTAGAACAAATGATTGGAATTTCCTCTTCTATGGGTTGCATGACAACAAACATGGTGTCAATCTCTTGATGTTGTCTCTTAGCCCCAGGGTCGTTCAAAGAGAGAGATGTCATGCCTCCCGCAATCATGAGAACATCCAAACATGTGCCCATTTCTGCCAAGGCAACCGTTGGTTCTTGATTGTTATCATTCTCTCCTTGGTCGTTCTGTCTATAACCTTGGTTGTTTTGGTGATAATCTGAGTGGTTGTTGTTGTTGTATTGAGTTGTGTTGTTGTTGTTGCCAGTATTATTGTTGTAAGAACCGCGTCGTCCCTACCTGTTCTCATCAGAATCATCTCGCCTGTATGGCTTATACTAGGGATTATTGGCTTCTTGTTCTATCCATTTTTCCGCCACTTCTCCCAAATGGCCTTCTTCAAACAGCTTGACTAGGTTCCATGCAAGGTTCCTTCAACAGACCGTACTGTGACGATGGCCTTTGTGAAATTCGCAATAGTATTTCAGGGTAGGACCTTCACTTTGCAGCTTAGGGGTATAAGTGATAGGTATGCCTCTTCATTCGACGAACACTAATACTTCTTCTCTAGGCTTGAGGAGATGGAATTTTTTTGGCTAGTAGTGAATCGTTCGTTGCTTTCCGTTTAGCGGCCCGAGGAGGTTCTCTAGAGTATTTTGGCTTAGTGTCTTTGTTTCCCTGTGAAATAGGAGTTTTGGGGCCACACAACTTGTCTTTTTCTTCTTCCACGGTTACATACTTGTTCAGTCTCATGCAAAATTTTCCCATAGTTGGAGTGGGTTTTCCCTCAAGGGAACAAATTAGTCGTTCATGGCTTGGATAGTCGTCTTGAGATTGAGGTTAGGAATCTTAGAGACCTTAGTATTAAAATAGTCCACATACTGTCTCAAGGTCTCGCTTGGTTTCCTAGCCATAGCGAGCAAAGAAGAAGAGTTCTTTGCTATAGGAACGGAGATGACAAATCTTGAACGAAAAGCATGACATAATTCTTCAAAATTTGTAATACAATCGTCAGGTAACTCTTCATAGTACCACTTTCTTGCTGGGCCGATCAGGGTTAATTGGAATAATTGGCATAGAGCCTCATCTCGTCTGTACTGGTAACGTAGGTAGTCTTGCACCCTATGTATGTGATCATCAGGATCAGTGTTACCACTATAGGTGTCATGAGGTAGTTTGATGGTGTGAGGAGTCAGAAAAGCCAGAACGGCTAGTGCAAGGGGTTTTTGCAACCTTTTTATGTTATGCAATGAACCATAATTATCCATGCATGCTGGTCTAGGATGGAATGGTTGAACTGTAGGAACGGGAGCGACAATAGTTGTAGATGGGGGGAACGAAATTGTCGGCCAATGGAGGATTGACTATTGATGGGGGAGCCTGAGTCTGGCTTAAGACGGGCACTGGATTGAAGTTGTAGGTTTGTGGGACTGGAACGGTCTTAGGAATAAGAACAAGTGGTGTGCTGGTAAGGCCATTCCTGTTATTATCATAAGGGTGGTAGCGACCAGATTGTAGGTTTAGGTTGTGAGGGTATCCCCGATGAACAGAAATGCTAACATCTTCTAAATCATCCATGTTTTGGACAATTCTGGAACTTATTTTCCTGTTAAGGACCTTCCTCAAATCTCTTGGATTTGAACGGCTATCTATATTCCTGGAATTGGTGTGTTGGTTTTAAGGGGTGTGAGGTAGATTGGTTGGAATGGGAACAGTTATGGCCGGAGTGAAGAACATGGCGTTCATGACACTCATGAATTCTTGCAGTTTCTGTCCGACTACTGTCATTCCTGGATGCAACGGTGGGGCAGGTGGCAATGTTGAAATCATGTCGTTGATGACTTGTTACATGAGAGTAGAGGGGATGGTGCCGTTGAATTGCAGAGCTCTTGTGACGTCGACTCTAATGGGTTGAAATTGGGCTACGGTAATTACCTGATTGTTGGTTGGTTGGAGACTTGATAGGGGATGTGTGGAAAACTGGGATGCTGCCTGTTGGTGGTTATTTTGTGGAGGGGGTGGGGGTGGAGGATCGTTGCTCATATTGCTTGGGTTAACAAATGACAAAACTATTCAAGAATAAGTTCTCACTATTTTCCCTAAATGGCTCTTAATGAAAGCACCAAATAATAACTTTTGTTACCTAGAAGCTTGAGTGAATGTAGGGTAGATCTCTGTCGTCGGTGTACTTGCAAAGCGCCGAGGGTTGTCCCCGGTGTAGAAGCTCTAACGATCAAGTTAGTTGAGAGAAAATATTTGTATAAGGGTGACTAGGGTGTAGTCTTGCTTGCGTACCTTAGATATATAAGCATTGTATTTATAGTAGAAATCAAGTCCCTAAATGATGGAAAGATAATTTTTGCCACAAGTCTTGTGAAAGTAGGAGAATAAGTAATCATGTACCAATAAGAGTGTAATTGTCACATATGTCGCTTCCTATAATTCCGGAGAGAGATATTTTCCCTAATAGTGGAGTCATTCGATCATCACGCACCGATAAGACTTATAATGCTCAATTATGCATATAGTCGTTCTTCATACTAGGACTTTATATATCCGTTGCACGTAAGACCGTTTATTTTATTAGGATCTTATTCTGGAGAGAGTATATACTTTTAAGAGCATAACATCGTTAGATCAATAGGGTCGTTCCATAAAAGGTTATCAAATTATATTGATTTTTTTCTTCAAACCGGCGCACACCAAAGGAACTGACTTTCAGTGAGCAAAGTGACCGCCATAGGCAGAACTGAATTATTATAACCGCTGTGAAATTCAATGGGTCGTTGCCACGTAGTATGAACAAAGCTTTTTGGTCAAGTAAACAGAAACAGACATTTTAAGAAGACGGTTAAAAAAAGAAGAGAGGAATAAAAGCGGCTGCTTTGGGTTTGGGTCCCTTTGCTTCGTTTACATTTTGTGTTTGTGCTTCTACTTGTGTTTCCACATGGGTTGTTGTCTGTTAGGTCTAGTTCCTCCTTGAATATTGGAGAAGAGACATATTAAGTGACACTGTCTGATTTCTGTAGTTTTTTTTTTTTTTTTTAAGCTTGATTTCTGTAGTTTCTGTCTGTGGGTTTTGCTTCAAAAATCAAAAACTTCTTCTCTTTTCTTCTTCCTTGTGTATTTTTTAGAGGACTTGAAAATGGATGATGAGTATGCAAAACTTATCAGGAGGATGAACCCACCAAGGTATTTTGTTCTTCTTTTCCGATTTGGATTTGGATTTGGATTGTGATTTGAATTTCTGGGTCTGGTATGGTTTCTGGTTAATCGTTTTGGTGTGTGTGTAGTGTTTTCTTGAAGAAGGGTTTTGTTTCTAAACAAGGTTACACTCTTTACAAGTTATTCTTCAAACAAACCTTTTTTTCCTGTTTTCTCCAACTTTGTTCTTCTTTTTTCCTTGTTTTTGTTCCAGATTTTTATCTAGAGAATCAACAAACTTTTGGGTATTTCTTCAATTACTACCCTTTTGGATATAATTTCGGTGAAATTCATGTGGATCATCATTTCCCTATTTTTGGACCATCAAATTGCTGGAAATTCCTTTTTCTCTAGTTTCTTCAATTTTTGTGGGAACCTTCCAATTTCTCCTCCCCCTCCTAAAAACTCCTTTGACTTTCTTGAATTAGGATTGATGGGTTGCCCTGCTTGTTTCCTTCTGTTTGATGCGTTAGAATGTTTAATTTGAATTGCTGGTTTTGCAGAGTTGTGATTGATAATGACTCTTGCAAGGATGCAACTGTTATCCAGGTAAAACTCATGCCTTTTTTGAAAATTAGGTTCCTCTAGTTTAGAAGGGAGTTTGAGATTTTCTGGCTTTTGGTTGAATTGTGATATGGGTATTTTAACTTGAGTTGAATCAATTTTGTTTGGATATATTTCTCCAGTTCTCTTAGGTTATATCATCAATTGATCCTGTTTTCAGGTTGACAGCGTAAACAAGCATGGAATACTTCTAGAAGTTGTACAAGTACTTACTGATATGAACCTTGTAATAACGAAAGCATATATATCATCTGATGGGGGGTGGTTTATGGATGGTACAGTCTCTTCTTCGATCGCTAAGATTGTAACTAGAGTGTGAGGATTCTTAGTTTGTTTCTTATACTATTGTCTTTTGTGTTTTCCAGTGTTTAACGTAACCGATGTAGATGGGAACAAAATCAGAGATAAGGAAGTTATGGATTACATCCAGAGAGTAAGGAGTCCTTTCCTACTGCTCTTCTTCACATGTTCATAACTTGGATTTTAAAATGTTCGTTTGTTGTGCCATTGTATTTGGTGTATTGTTTTGAACTTTTGTTACGGAAACAAAAAGAATAGAACAAAAATATCTTCTAGACATCCCTAATTTTCCGTACTTTCCTATGAAGTCTTTTATATTTTTTACACGTTGCATTGCTGCACCAGGGTCATGCCCAGGTCTCACGATGAATGACATTTTCAGCAATGCGCATAAAACGATCCTTTCTCATGTTACTTCTTGATTCTGCAGAGACTCGAAACTAATGCAAGCTTTTCACCCTCATTTAGAGGATCGGTTGGGGTGATGCCCTCTGAAGAGCATACATCGATTGAACTCACTGGTACCGACAGGCCTGGTCTGTTCTCTGAAGTTTGTGCTGTTCTAGCAGACCTTCACTGCAATGTGGTCAATGCTGAGATATGGACTCATAATGATAGGGCCGCGGCTGTAGTTCATGTCACAGATGATTCTACAGGATGTGCAATTAAAGACCCAAAACGACTCTCAATGATTAAACAGTTGCTCTGTAATGTTCTTAAACTAAACAATGATTTGAAGACGGCAAAAACAACTCTTTCACCCCCTGGAGTTACAAGCAGGGATAGAAGATTGCACCAGATTATGTTTGCGGATAGGGATTATGAAAGGGTGGAAGGAGTAGGAGTTGGCAGGTTTGAGGATAAAAGCTCGAGACCTGATGTTACTGTGCTGAATATTGAGAGAGATTACACTGTGATTACCATGAGGTCAAAGGATCGTCCCAAGCTGTTATTTGATATTGTTTGCACTTTAACGGACATGCAGTATGTAGTCTTTCATGGAATGGTCAACACCGGAAGGATGGAAGCCTATCAGGTACGATACTTTAAGTTAAAAAGCAATTATTGTTGATTGATACTCAACCTTGAAACATATCTCAGTATAGGAGTCGGTCTTCATTTCTATAACCCTTACTCTGAGCTTGTACTATGTCATAGACCGATAGAACTTGTCACATTTGAGCACAATTTACTGTTCTATTTCTTGCACTGTGGACTGGTAGTATCTGTTCATCGTTTTCCATCACTCAGTTTTACAATAATTATATCTCATTGTAGGAATTCTATATTCGACATGTTGATGGACTCCCGATAAGCTCAGATGCAGAGCGAGAACGTGTTATACAGTGTCTTCAAGCTGCCATTGAAAGGCGAGCATTTGAGGTGTGTACCGAACTTCTGTTTATGATGTAAGTTTCGATAACAGGATGTTTTCTTATAATTGTACACTGTTACTTGTCTGTTTAGGGGCTTGAACTAGAATTGCACACAGATGACCGCATGGGGCTCCTCTCGGACATTACCAGAGTATTCCGAGAGAACAGTTTGTCAATCAAGAGAGCAGAAATTTCAACAAAAAATGGTAAGGCTAAAGACACATTCTATGTCACGGACGTGACTGGTAGCCAAGTCGACCCAAAGATTATCGATTCGATTCGCCGAGAGGTTGGACAAACCAAGCTGCTGGTGAAGCACAAGTCCATTTATTCATCTCAGCCTCCTCAAGAGACAACGATGGGATACATCTTTGGGAACCTCTTCAAAGCTCGAACGCCTCAGAACTTGAAGCAGATCAGATCCTACTCGTAACCACTCTCAGTAAATTCCCACCAATGTACATATTTGCACAAGATGGGTGCACAAACCCAAGAAATGCACAGGTATATCAGTAAACACTGTAAATATGTATTCACTCTGCTCTTTAGACTGACTAGAGGGGAGGGTTTAGTGTTAGTAAACTTAATATAATGTCATGACTACACTTGTATAAAAGTAGCCCAAAAATCCAGTGGTAAGGTAGTGATGGTGTTGATAGTTGTGTAT
The DNA here is from genome assembly GCA_002752925.1 of Viola pubescens var. scabriuscula. Lineage (NCBI taxonomy): Eukaryota > Viridiplantae > Streptophyta > Magnoliopsida > Malpighiales > Violaceae > Viola > Viola pubescens. The sequence continues at coordinate 10,873 of NBIL01033809.1, forward strand.
GTGTGAAGTTACTTAGGATTGTACATATGCTACTTTGTTTATATTATTAATCATCTTTGTTAAAAATGATACCAGTGTCATTTTACTTATACAAGCATGTAGATCTTTTTTTTTTTGCACTCTTTTATTGGGATATTATAGATCGTGCTGTATTTTTTTCTCACTAAATTGGCTTAAGTGGTGAGGTCATCAAGTAAATTAAAATCATTTTCATTTAAATTTTGCCAATAGGTATGAAAATTTTGTAAAATTTGTTCGATGAATAACATTACTCTTATTTTATATATTTGTCATTGGTGTGAATAACATTACTGTTAGGTATTAAAAGATGTAAAGTAAAGGATTTTATTGACAATTGTGGTGTGAAAAATCATACAGGACTTCCTAAAAGAGTAGAAAAAGGTATAGGACTAAGATTTTCAACTATGCTATGGTTATATCTAAAGGTTAATGGGGACGAAATTACAAGAAATGTACAACAAACATGTCAGAGTTAATCAATCATCAAGCCCTTGGATCTCACCCATCATGATTCGGTTGCTAGAAACCTTGAAGCCAAGAAGAGCCGGGTCTATTTGCTTGCCTTTCTTCCCTCTCTTCGCTTTCTTTTTACTGTTTTGCGCTCCTTGTGAACTGCCGTCGGTAGACTCCCACAAAGCCAGGTTTGCTGCGGCATCAGCCTCAGAAATAACTGGCTTTTTAAGCGCGTCAACAAATGATGTCTCTGATGCAGCTGCATCACTGTAGGATGCAGACCTTCTAAACGACCCCTCTTTCCAACCAGAAGCATGTATTTCACTTGTCGAGCTTCCCGCTAAATTCCCCATGGATTCATGCCTCCTCTCTGAAAGTTGGGCAACAATACCTGTTAAAAACCACTGCAGTTCTTCCAGGGGGAAAAAAAACAGAATTTACAGAACTGTGACATACCATCAGAAGTTGAATGGTTTGTTGATTTTTTCTGCTTCAAGTGGGTAGTAGAGGCTGAGTCAGACAAAACATCGTGGGAAGATAAGGCCCGTGATACAGGTGGGCGCCTATGCAAACCGCCATCAAGCCCTTTGTTTACGATAGAGGGCAACCTGAAGGAAGGAAAAAAATTGTTGATACCTCAGCCTACAATTTCAAATGTGCATGGAGAGTGACTCAAAGATACAAAGCAATTAGAGGAAAAGTAGTGCTCAAGATACATCCATCTTCCTTTAATCTCTTTAAAAGAGTTTTCACTTAATGGTCCTTTTTCTTCACGTGGACTTCAAAAACCATAATAGTGAGGGTGGAGAACTAGCATTTTTCAACAAGTGATAAAAATAAAGGCTCTGTAGAAGCAATTCATCACTGCAATGCACAAGAAAAACCTTACCTATCATTAGAAACCACTTCTCCAGATGATTTATCTAAGCCCATCTCGTAGCTGTATAAGCCTCCACTTCCACCTGAACAATTTCAGAGTGCTGATAATATCAAGCTACAGTTCTTTTCTTCTTTAAAAAATTGAATAACGAACAAAATGAGATCTCAAGATGAATCACAATACCAGCCCTGCTTATTGAACTATGCCTGCTACTGCGCCTGCTATTAGCATTAATGGTTAGCTCGGCGAAATCCCTATTGCTCTCTGCTTGCTCACCTAAGTTGTCTTCAATTTGTGAAACTGGCCTTCCTATAGCAATCAAGCCTTCAGATCCACATCTTTTTGCATTCCCATTCAGTTCTGGCTGGTTGGTGTTCACGGAAAATTTACCAACCAAACTGGATTCCATAGTATGAGAAGGATCTTTTGTGCTTGACAAGTATGTCTGGTCTAATGCCCCAGATTTCGATCTATGGGTCACTCTTTCACCATTTCCTAAATTATTTGATTGACTACTCCTGGCCACACCATCTAGATTATCCTGCAATAAGAAGCTCAAATTCAAATTCTGAGATCCTTCCCTGAAGACATTGTTCATCACTGCATCTTCATCTGGTCTATGATTGAAAGTAGTCTTTGAAGAGAGTGACTCTGCCAATGGCCAAACTTCCTGTGATTTGGAAGGGAAATGGCCCCGATACTCATCTTCTGATGATTGAGTAGATTGACCGCCCAACTTTTGGTGGAAATCAACAAAAACTCGTTTCAGGATTTCCTCATTATCTTCAGCCGATTGCCAAATACTAGAGGTTGCCGCACCTTCTGAAACATTTATTTGCCGCTCAGCTTGAGGCTGTAACTGTTGCATCCCTTTTTCAACCCAACTATTTTCAATCTGTTCATTGTTCCCAGAAAGGTACCTATGCACATCTTCAGAGTGAGAAGCATAAGAATCCTTGGACACTTGCCGGGGAAGAGAGGGCATGCCAGAAGAAAAAGAACCTGATCGGTCAGCAGATTGCAAATAGAGATTTCTTTCTGCTACATTTGAAGCTTGTATTTGACCATTTACATGATTCAACTTCATCCCAGAAGCAACAGCAGGGAGAGACAGTTGCCCCTGAAATGGCACTGAACTCAGTTCATGAGACACATGGTGTTGTTGCTCCTGTAAAGCATGATTCCAATTAAGATGACCTAAATTCTCCCCCCGGGCAGAAAGCCTCTGTGGCTGCTGAGAAGAATCAGAACTGTTAAATCCTGTAGCATGGGATCGGTGATGGCCAAGACCACCATCATCAACAGACCATGGCCCACTAAAATGCCTTTCCCCTTCCATTCCTAAATGCTGCCTCAGTGCCAAAGATAACTGCTGGGCCTGCACCTGTTCTTGCTGAATACGTAATTCCTGGGCTGGAGGAAGGATATTACTAGGCTTCATCTGAGATAGGAAATCAACCTGAGGTTCTTGGGAAGCACCATGCCCAAACTGTGAATTAATGAATTGCTCCAGTGATGGACCAAGGTGCCTTGAAGGAACAGAGTTCTGTTGCATCCTAAACTGAATCTGGTCAAGCAAGTTTTCTCTCATAGGATCTACCTTAGGAGGGCTATAACCAAGATCAGAAACCTGATGCCGCAGAAACTGTTCAATTAGCATTTGCTGCTGCTGTTGCTGTTGTTGCTGGTGAAGCAACTTCAGTTGGTAGTCACGAAGTTGCTGTTGTTGTTGTTGCTGCTGCATTAACCGATGCTGATGTTGGAACTCCAACTGCCTCTGCTGTTGTTGAAGCTCCAGCTGCCTCTGCTGTTGAAGCTCCAACTGCCTCTGCTGCTGTTGAAGCTCCAATTGCCACTGCTGTTGTTGAAGCTCCAACTGATGATGCTGCTGCTGTTGAAGCTCTAACTGCCGCTGCTGTTGAAGCTCTAACTGCCGCTGC
>NBIL01033841.1:0-13407 GCA_002752925.1 Viola pubescens var. scabriuscula
CTTGCGTTCGGAAAGAGACAGCTCGCTTCTTCAACCAGGTGGTCCTATCTTCCTTGGTCGCCTCGAAGACACAGACAATAACCCCCACTTTCTGCGATTTTTTCTTCTGGAAGAGAAACCCTTCACTTTTTGCTTTCCAGACCGTAACAGAACAAATGTTCCTTTCAACCAAACGTCCTAAAAATCAACGCTTTCATACAAAGAACCCTATCGCGATGTTAATGGCAGCAATCTTCCTCAATCTTCTTCAGCATTGATCACGCAGTGTTGATTTGATAGTTTACTCTTGAGTTCTTTTCACTTCCGTGTATAATTGCTTTAAAGTCCAAATTTCCTTCGTTTAATGTTTTCTCTTTTTTATACTTTCATTTTAATTAATTTTGAAGGCAACCGGGTGTCCAAAACTTGGAAACCGGTTGTCCAAAGTCACATTTAACGGGACGTCAGGTTTTTGGACGGAGAGGGACCTAGATCCAAAAAAAAATAGTACAGGGACCCCAATCCAACTTTTTTTAGTTCAGGGGAAGTTTCTGTTTTTCGCGATAGTATAGGGGGTCTAAATGCAAACGCTTCAATTTTAAATGTACAAAAGCAGTACTATTGTTTAACCACCCTTATGAATGCAAGTACATCATCCTCGTCCTCATCCTTACAGGCAGTGCGCGATTCGTACCAGACGTGCTGATTCGATGCCCGTGAGCTTCAACTTGGTGATCACATTCACGAATCACAAGTGCATGCATAAATTATAATTTATCATCATCAATTAAAATGTGTTAAATCCAAGAACAATACTATTGTATGTAGAAACTATTTTCTTTAAAATTGTTAGTGCCATTGCTCTGTAATAAAAACACCGTTAGCAATTTCAACAAACTAAGCTATTGGGAAATTCTTTTATCTGAGTTATGTTTGAAATTGATTTCTGAAAAATTATATTTTAATCTATTTCCTAAAAATACTAGAGTATGCATCTATACGATGAGTATTCGATAATCGAGTTCAAAGGGTTTTTTAAAAGAAAAAGAAAAGAAAATAGTAATAATAATATAAATTAATAATTATACACACGAGGTTGTAGTATAGTTGGTAAGTATATATATTTTTTACGATGCATGCCATAAGTCTTTTTTTAAGCTAAAAGCCTTACTAAAAGAAGTTGAATAAAATCAATTTAAAAAATAATTGTAGTATATTTAAGTTTTTTATTTATTTAATTATAGATGGAGATGAAATTCGAAACTGAATTGAAATTCTTATTAATTTTTACCACTAATAAAACAAACAGTGAGCTACATACCCATTAATTTACGCTAATTTTTATTTCCTTGATTACCAAGGAGGAATTAATTAGTATAACAAAGATTACTAAAAAAAAAAATAGTAACAAAGGAATCTCCTGAAAGCCCTAGGCTAGGCATCAGGCAACCCCTCCTACCTTGTAAATTTACTAGCCCACCCCACCTCCAAATCACCACCAACAGTGGTGCACTATAAAAAATGAGTGTCCTCTCTGACCTTGTTGGGTTTTTTTTTCTCTTTCTTTCCTGATCATAACTTATTTAAGTACTACGATGAGTGTTGATTATTTTATATTTTTTCTTTTAAGTTTTAAGATAAACTTTAACATAAGACTGCTGATTAAACTAGAACAATTCATACCTCGTTAATTTTCGCATTGTAATTTTTTATTTATTTTATTTGTTTTAACAGCAGTCTCATATTTTCTTTTCATTTTTTTTGTTTTAACTTTCAACTTTCCTATTCTCAAAGTGTAATAAACAGCCGTACAAATGTCTAGCGGGTGACTACCAATTCAGCCAATCATGATTCTGCTCACATCTCCACACTCCCTAATTAAAGCCACTCCATTTTATTCAATTCACTACAATCGTTTTTTCACGTCCTCCCGCTACTCTTTTTTATTTTATTTTATCAGGCTCCCGCTACTTTTTTTCATGTCCTAAAAGTCACGCCTTTTAAAAACGCGTGCAGATGACGCACCAATGACGTTGATGGGAACGTGCGTTTTATAGTTACAGCGCGTCAGTTTCTAGGCAATGAATGATTCACTTATAACGTCTCAGTGACTGACACGCTGCACGTTCAGGGTCACTTGAACCAATCGGACGACTCCAGGGCATTGCACAGATTTTGAGCAGTATCTGTAACCCTTAAACAGTAGTGGATTATTGCATTAAATTAATGGCAGCAGTGAAAAAACAAACTGTAAAAGTTAAAACTCCAAGACAACTTTCAAGAGCAGTGTCAAAGACAGAGACAATTACATACATACATATACAGTTTTCTAAAGAGCACAGATTGACAAATTGAAATTGCATATTAGATAAATGAGACGGCATCGCAACAACTCAATAGTATTTCTTACAAAATATCGAATCTCCTAATGGCAAAAAACAAATATAAGTGAAAATGATGCTACTCATCGACCGTGGTTGCTTGCGGTATCCTCTGTCAACTTAAAGTTCATGAAAATAAACGAACAAAACTGTACAAAGAGTTTATAATGTAAGTGCGGGCGATACATAGCCTTGCATACAGGCAGAATGTTATTTTACTTACCGTTATTGCAATTACGAGGAGTAAGGGCAAACAAATGCCAATGTTGTTTATGTGAAGTGTATGGTAAGGTAAAAACTGCAGCAAATAAGAAATGGATCGCGGTAGATGCTGACCGATTGCTTGCAGCCCTGCTATGGGCCTCAACCGCCACGTTAAATCCCACCGACAAGCTGGAGGCAGAACAGTTTTAAATAGATGATATAGATGATTGAGTCTCGTCTTCGTCTTCTTCACTGTGGGACGTGTGTGGCTGAGGTGTCATTACTCTCTTGATCATCACCAGACACAGCAGCTGTAGCAAACACATTTTCAGAAATATTTGAGGCTTCATTGTAGTTAGAAGCACGGGAACCGTTTCTCAGCTGTCTGTTCACCAGACTCAGCGTTATGTCACGGATAGTGGTTGCCTGCACAAGCTCAAACTTATGTTCTGGGGTATGTTGCTGATTGAACCTCCCGGGAAGCTTTGAAGGAGTCCTATAGCAGTCTCCACAAAGATCAAAACCTATGTCCTCAACACAATCAATGCATCTGTATCTATCTCCAACTATCGGGAACACCTGTTGGAAGAGTGGTCATCTTGTGACAGTATTGGTATGATATTAAAGCCAATAACATGAAAGAAAGTGGACTGAGATTCAACAATTGAGACGGAAAAAAAGAAAACGAAAAAGAGAATCCAATGTGACTAAAACAATGTCGTTGGCTTGTCAACAAAGAACAACAAGTTCCACAGATGGCAATGGCAAATCTAGCCACTGTTCTGACATGCCTAAATTAACTAATCCAGGACCCGTGGTTCAAAATATGCTTAGAAATTTAGAAGCAAATAGAGGTGCATCATTGTAATACCTAAGAAAGTGTCAACATGGGACATGGCCAATTAAATGATTGTTAAATGTCTTAGTAAGAACAACAAAGGTTGAACATTGCAACAACAATAAATTCTATCACCGAGACTATGCCATGCTTACTAAAAGCAGGGAATCAATAGAACTATATAAATAAAAGAAGCAAAGGACTCGAACTTACCCCACAAGAATCACAACCAACCCCCCTATGAAATTTTGACTGAGGGTCAACCCACCATGGTAAGTGATCACCTTGAGAATCTTCTTTATTAGAGCTTGCAGAATCTGAGTACAGATAATTGAATACAAATCAGTGACGCCCAAAAATACTGTAAAAAGAAAACAGATGCAGTTCAATGTATCATGCCAGCTTCACTAGAGATGAATCTAAAACAAACTAGGCCCCTTCCTGGACATTACCAAGTGATATACGCCTTCAACCCTTTAGCTAAGTAAGTCCAACTAAGAGGATGCACTGTTAAGAACCTTGTTTTTCAGCCCCCATATCAGACTAGATTACATTAAGTATATCCATAGTTCCCCTACATGAATTCTAACAACCCAAGCACTTCAATAATAGGAGTATCTAAATGAGGCACAATAGAGAAAAGCACAAGACATTTGGAACTGAGCAAGGACTACATACACGCAGTAGGGCAAGGCATCTTGACTTCTACTTGCTTAAGCTGAACTGCATCTCGTCTCGAGGCATATTCTTTAGGAAATTGACTTTCCAAAAACAGATTAAATTCCAAACAAACTTTTGGGAAGCCCCTTGGATGCAAACTTTGACAAACTTCACATCTCAACACCTTATCTGCTGCACTCTTGATGCAAGTCTCACAATACACTGAAAAAAATTTAACAAACGAAAATAGGATAAACACATACCTGCAGCAATGTTTCCTATAAGGAAAGATAGTAATACCTGCTATCTTATCAAAGGGCTAATCTAAGTTAAAAAGAAAAAGGAAGTTACCATGCCCACAGTTAAGAACCACCGGATGAAAGAGCAGTTGCTTGCATGCAACACACTGCACGTCTGCAATTGAGACATGCTCACAATTTCCACTAGGCTTACTTTGAAGCAAATTTTTCTCATCAACACTCAAAGTTTTGGTCTTGCTGCCATTTTCATAAGGAGTTTCATTGGGAATATACATCTTGCTATTCTGCATCCCACAAATGACCTCAGTTTTTTTAACACTTGCAAAAGATTTCTCTTCTTTGACAGAGCAAGTTTCTAAGCGTGAGTTAGCGTCCAAACTTGAAGCCAAGGAACGTGCAGGGCCCATGAGGTGCTCATAGTGAGCGTAATCAAACTGAGGTGAGAAGTAGCCTGATCTCTTTTCTTCCTCTGGAACATGCAAATCATCAATGCAAACTATAGACTTTTATAAAAGATACATGAACAAAGGCATTAGTACTATAAGAAACTAATGTGCATACAAAAGCTTACTACCATAAATTCACAAACTCACTAACGGCTATAACAAGATGAAATTTACAGGCATGGCAATAACTTTGAAGAACAAAAGGCGATTGCATCTGACATAAAACACGCCAGAACAACCAAGATAGGAACTTTAAATTCATAGAATTGACTGACAGTAAACAACAAAGGGAAAAATGTTCTGTCAGAAGTCCAAACATTCCATTCCCGAGTGAAGCCTGTAACTAATTATGAGCTGTTTTCTGCAGCAGAGAAATAGCATTCATAAACTGTATCAGATAAAAAACACTTATGCTTAAACTCATCAAGGTTATACTTTCTCAATAAGTCTAGTTATTTCAGCCCATTGATAACCGTTAATGACAAAACCTACACAATTCACAACAGAATTCGACAATTTCAACTTGTTCTGTCAAAGAACTGGAAATGCAAATTTCAAGGGAAACCATCACAAAGGAAGAAGTTGTATTCCACAGCAGCAAGAATCTCACCTAGGATTTCCTCTTCCCTTCTCCTATACACAGCAGGATACATCTTCAACAGCAAGAAGTGCAGCATTTGACAAATGGTTGGGAAATGATTGTAGGTATGCCTACAAATTGGACAATAGGAATCTCGCTGCCCATTCATGGATTTATGGACACACCAGAAACAAGAGACGTGGCCACAAGCTGCAACCGTAAGGAAGTAACAAGAAACAAACAGTCAATAAATTGGCATTTAAATTTTAAAATGCATTTTTCTATATACGCAGTTTAAGCTGTTTTGCAAACTTTAAACAACTTTTCAAGAATTTTTCAGAGAAAATTACAAGCAAAATAAATAAGAGTAGTGATGAGGCAACAAAATGACAATGGCTTACATAAGACAATGGGTTTGTACAGAAGATCCCTGAAACCAAAACCCAAAATCAAGTTAAGTTAATAACAATTTAAAGACCAGCAAATGAATACTAATAGAGAGGAGGGGAGAGCAGACTGAGCTCGATGGTGAACAGATAAGACAAATCATCTTGCTTTTGGTGAACAGATACGACAAGATAAATAGATTGACAGAAGAAGTATTAATCAAAAAGGAGAAGATAGAGACAGATGATGGATGAACTTACATACAGACACAGCAAGTGAACGATTCCGGGATTGCTTCCTCCGATTCAAAGGAGTTAAGGCCTTGTTGTTCACCTTCCTCCATTGCGAGATCAAATTCCTTTTTTTCTATTCTTTTTCGGGAATTAAGATAGGCAGTTTTTCTAGAGAAAACCAAAACCTTAAAATATCATACGGAGGAGGAAATAGGTTTGTCTTTATACGCCACTCACTTATCTGTCGTGCACTTTACTATACTATACCAAACCTGTTTAATAGACTAATCCGGTCTAAAAAATCCCGATCTGGTGGGTTCAGTATACGTGTTCAAGATGTCGACTCCAATGCTCTTACACGTCACTCTTTTACATTTCTCAGCTGTTGGTAACCCCATGTTTTATTCATTATTCTCATCTTGTTTTAAATATAATACTAACACTTTATATTAATTAAATGACATCCTATACTTTCGTGATAAATAAGAACATTATCAGAAATGGTTGACCATAGGGAAAACAAACGGACAACTTGGTGATTTGGCAAAAAAAATGGTGGGGATCAATCAGAAGAATAATAACACTTTCTAACATAGCTGTATTTTCTATATTATACAAGTTTAAGAGTTACATTTATGTGAGTAAGGCAATATTTCTTTAGAACTATTCATGAGCTTTGCTTGCTTTCCAGATTTTTGACGCAATGGAAGCAACTCCTCCCACCTTGTAATTGTAATTAGTATACACAACTTATTTCCATAGCTTAACTGAGCAATCATGACTTGCAGAAGCAACCATCCCGTTGATCGGCGACTGTGCTAAAGCTGAGATAATGCTTTCGTGAGCTTGAATCGTCATGCTCTTATTCTCGGCCATGTTCCATAGCTCCAAGGACTGCAGACAAGGGGGAAAAGAGAGAGAGAAAAACCCTCTATTTAGTGAGTACATACACTACGGGAGCGAGGACACATTTCACAACTGCAGTGTTCAGGTTTTCATGTACTACGCAAGACTCACCCCGCGAACCCATTTCCATAAAAGATGCATAAACCCCGAAGATCACATACCACCCATAAACCGATATAACCATGAATAAGACCACTAAACACCGTACACATGGGGCAGGCAGAAATCAATACCTATTTATTATATACACGTTAATCTAGCTATAGTCTCATGTATGTGTAATGCTAGGAAAGAGAAAAAAAACATGACCTACCGAGATTCCTCCAATGACGAGGAGAGTTGAATAACTAGGATGGAAGACACAAGAATGGAACTGGTTCCCACTGGAGTTGAGCTCCTGAATGCACTCCCCTGAGGCTAATGACCAAACCTTAACCAAGCTCTGACTAACCGATGCCAAAATATCTCCACTTGCATCCCAGCATATGTAGTTTACCATTTCAGAGTGTCCCTGCAAAAAGGATGATGGATTCATAGCCTTCTAAGATGAAATCACTGCTCAAAAGCTAATCGTTCCAATTTTCAAAAGCTTCTGTATCAACTCTCTGAACTAAGCACACGGTAGCCAACTACCACCTTCAGTTTAGTACCTGGAATTGGTGAGTTTGTCTATCCATTTCAACATTGAAGATAGCCACTACTTTATCTGATGCTGCAGCAAGCAGATGTCCCATTCTCGGTTGAAATCTAACTTGTTGAATACCTCCTACTAATGCTGCACTTCCCTGTGTAGTCGGGGATAATTATTACAGCTTAATAATTCAAAAACTTAAAACTCAACAGGAAACACCTAAAAAGTAGAATAACAAACCTTAGAGACCCGCGTGCATGAAAATGGATTGATATTCCAATAGTGAATTTCATTGTCGTTATCGCTAAAGCAGAAAAGATCGGTCTTCTTAGGGTGGAAATCCAAGGACATGACAGGTGAAGCGTGCGTTGTGCATGCTTGCAAAGAATAACTCGGCTGCCACACAAAATTAAGTGAATAAACAGTTCCACTAGGAAGAGAACGCATTTCAGAATTATGATAAGATCCACAAAATCCATATTTAATTACAATGTCGAAATCACAGACATGAAAGATAATTTCCATCAGATCCACGGCCTAAAGACTCATTGGACGTGCCAATTTGTGAAGATAGTAAGGAAACTCACATTGGCTGCATCCCATAATCGGACAGATCTATCCACCGATGCTGTGGCAAGTTGAGAAGAATTTGGCCTAAAACGAACATCTGTAATGACTAGATTATGCTCTTCAGAGGTGCTTTCTGTTTGCAGAGTATCCATGTTCCACAGGACAACCTAACACATGGAAATGAAAATAGCCATGTTATATTTAGCAAACATCTTTTTGTAGAGTATTTAACTTGTAGCATGCTTTACCATGTCGTGGAAACATACAAAACCATCATATTCAGCCCCCCACTGTGCCGAGACCTATTGGTTTCACGAATCATGACACTATGACCTGTTGTCTGCACAGTTGGGGTTCCAGGTCACCCCAACTCCTATGGTACAGACATCACTCCGAGTAGGATAGTCTAAAAACATTCCATACCAATAGAACCAGAACATCCTGGTTAAAAACCTTCTCACACACGGATTTACTCATCTCATAATAGTAATTATGTTAAAAGAAACAAGGACATGGTTCAAACAACACCAGGGAGCCAACCTTTCTGTCATGGCCGCCACTGGCAAGCAACTTCCCATCTGAAGAAAAATGACAGCATGTCACCTTGCTATTTCTTGTTCGTATGCAACCAACCTCGCCAAAAGTAAAACCTGAAAATGAGGATTTAGATGCTGCTAATATCAATGGTCTTTCTACCACCACAGCTACAATAGGAAGTTTTGATGACATACCTTTAGTAGACTCTTTTTGCTGCTCTGCGGGACTTTGCTTTAATGTCCCATACGAATCTCGTCCATCTCCTCCATCAGGTGCAAACAACTGTTCCATATTATCATCGAGGGTAGGAATATCTCCAAACCGATCAATGTCTTCCTGCATCAAGAAAATGTCCTTAGAGGCATGGTCGATCAATTTACTTAACTTCCACAGTGCAACTTGATTGATGCGTACTCTTTTTAAACAACTAAGCCCACTAATAGCATACTGAATAGAATCTAAGAGTTCTACAAGAAGATCAATATACAGCATAACAGAACATACGTGTGAGAGTGAACTAAGAACCTACTAAAGAAGTAGAGATTCCAAAACAGAAGTAGACACAGAAAATATATACACATTAATACCAGTAAACTGGAAGATGAAGCAAGGCCTCCTGTCCCGTCTGGACCATACATCATCAAGCTTTTTGGCACACTGTTAACATTACGTAAACTACTTGTTGTTATTCCATCACCAGGTGTGTGAGTTGATGGGGGAGAGTTGGCTGAAGGACCCGCGGTATTTCCAGTGCCGGTGCTGTTAGCAGCCCCAGAAGAAGAATGTTGCTTCCTCTTTCTGTTGTGCTGCAATCACCATATTAGCATTGTTAGGACAATGTATGCTTCCATGAATTTTCTGGTTCAAAAACCATATAATTGTGGCAGTAGATGTGCTGCTACGGGAAATCTTAAAAACTATTCTTAACAAGTACAACCTGCATTTGTTGCTGTTGTTGCAACTGATCTTGCTGTTGAGATGAAGTTTGCTGCATCTGGTTAATCTTCATCTGCTGAATAGCACCGAAGTCCCACTTATAAGTCATTCAGAAGAAACAAATAAATAAAAAATCCTGGATACCTATTGTTGAGAAGTGACAATAATGGATGCTAAACCAACTGTTGCAAGAGATCCAAATGTACATTTAAAGCAAGGAAGATACTACATGCACATACAAAGGTTCAGATCTACTATAGTGGTAAAAAAGGTAATAAGAATAGGAGACATGGATTGAGATTCCTTATATGCATAGCTGTATGTACTTACATACCCTAAAAGCACACTTTGTGCCCATAAATGAAATTATGCAAAGTACAAGTATATGAGTGCTGGAGATAGTGGAAACCCTCGCCCCTACTCCTCAACAAACCAAAAATGAAACATAAAAGAAAAGAATAAACAATCTTCATTGGGCAGTCTTCTCATCCAGAGTATTCAAACCTTTGGTGAACTTGACTGCCCTGGGGAGCATATGGATCCATCGTTTCTTATGGATTGGCCATCTTTTGTATTCAAGTTACCCCTAGACAACTGATTTAACCTTCGAGGATCCATATCTCCATAGTTGGTTGAATTTCCGAGGTTGCTTTGTGCTTGAGCTTGTGCCAAGACCTGCTGTTGTTGCTGTGAAGCCAAAAGATAATGATTTTGAGTTTGCAGATTAGGCTTCTGCATTTGTACACCTAAAGTTGGCCGTAATTGTTCAATTCCCTGTAGCATTTCATGTACCATGTTGTAAAGGACGTGGAGATGTACAATGATAAAATGAACGGAAATATGTAGTACAAGAACAACTCACAGTTAGAGGCCAACCCTTCAACGGAAGTCCAGGCACACCTTGATTTAGACCTGAACAATGAAAGCACCATGCTTTAAGAAAGCCATACAAAAGAAACAGGCTTCTGAAACACTCTTTGGGTGATCACTGATAATACTCATTCACACACTCAGGCACACAAATGCCTAAAGAAAATAACCCCAGCACAAAGCCAGCTTGGGCCAAGTTCTAAAACCAAAGCCATCTTTTATTTTGCTACGTCTGGCTCAATTGACCTCCAATGACGGCATTTTATTTTCACTCATATATACTAAATAGTATGCTACAAACCGTTTCTGCTCTGCTGTTGATAGTAGAATGACAAAGCCAGGAGAGTCCAATTTCCCTACTTACAAGAATGTTGACACAACAATTATATAACAGTTTCTGCTCTGCTGTTGTTACCTGCTCCACCTAAACCGGACTTTGATTGCAAAATTGCTTGCCCATAAACAGAAGAGGGATCCATGGACATACTTTTTTGAGTTGAACCCAAGTTAACTTCACTCTTGATGTCCTACAAACTCCATGTGTTAAAAGTCATATATGGAGAAGAAAGATGGAGGCCCAGAATGTAAGAAGAGGGTCTAGTAACAGTAGTTACAGTTGTCAGAGGAGTTCGTGCTTGTATTTGCTGCAAAGCTGAAGACATGTTCCCAGAATTACCTTGCACCAGCTGGCTGCATGCTCAAAAAGGAGAGTGATTTATCATCTCCAACTATACAGCAAAAACATTATAGGTGTAGCAAAAAGCCAAAGGAAGTTTACCCTTGATGACTGGTTGGTGATTTGAGAAGGGACAAGCGGTTAGCATCAATCAAAGATGGCGATGACTCTGCGTCCAAAGAATGTGGGTGTTTCATACAGTCTTCATACATTTTCATGGCCAGGACACTGGCTGAGGACTGACCTATCATCCCTTCAGTGTTTATAGCATTCATGGAACCAGAAAAGGCTGGATGATTAGGATCCCTTCGTTGCAATTGAGCATTACGATGCTGCAGGAGTTGCAATTGTTGCATTTGTAGTTGTTGTTGTTCCCTGGCCTTAATTTGTTGTGCCTACTCATCATGGAAATTCGAGCCCATAAAACAAAGATCATTATATCCTTGCCAGTAGAAAATAATGAAATCAGAGGAACCAAAGCACAAACTGTAAGTCATTAGCAATACCTCTATATAAGCTGCTGCAGACTCGGAATGTTTCTCGTTAGTCCTTGCAATAAAAATATCCCAAAAGACCGACCACCATTCAAATAGAAATCCTCCAGGCGCATCAATTGCTGCACAGATTAATCTCGGGTTAATTATGAAGAGCGAGCTAAAAACATTCCAAAGATCACCTACTAAAGTTCACATTTGGCATAACAGTACAGGAATCAAACTAACAACATCGCATAGGTAAGATTAAGATATAAATGTATTCACGTACTCAAAAGTAACAACATTACCTACTGGGTCAGTTGCAACCTTCCCTTCAGTCATAAATGCTTTAGCAGAATTATGCAATTTCCTCTTTAACAGGTAATCATGAATATAGACATCAAGCCTGCAACGAGATAAAGAGCAAATGCCACCATAAGACCTAGCTAAGCGCATAAAGAAAGCAAATAAAAAAATAACAAACAGAAATATATGAACTTACATCTTATCTGCTTCCCAATTACTCTGAGCCATATTTCACTCACTGCCCAACCCTCTGCAACAAGTAAAAACATTGCTCAAGATCCCACATAAAAAGCTCACAGCAACACAAACCATGAAAAATTCCCCAAGAAACAGCAAAATAATCAGTTACCCTCTACTCTATAACACCCAGATTTCCATTTCTGAGAAAGCACCACAATTCACGCTCAATTCCAGCAATTCATATTTTTCCTCCCATGGATCAACAATTAAAGAAACTAACTGACACCCAGAATTCAACCCAAAGAAAATACAAGAAAGCAAAGAAAAACAAAACAAAAAACAAACACTACAACGAGAATTCTGTACGGTTTAGCTACTACATACAATGATCTCATACGTACATGCAATTGACGGTTTTGGTTGAATCCTTTGTAGGCTGAGACGGACGGAAAGATTTTCCTCAGTACGGTGTTTTCTTGAATTTTGTTCTCTGTATCACGTTAAAAAGTTATGGATTCTCTTCTCTCTCTCTTGGAGTGTAACTCAAGTAGAAGTAGAGACTGAGCAGCTCGAGCTTTGACAGTGAAAGAGACGAAAGAAATAAAGAAATATATTACTCGACAATGCGCAAAAATAGCAGATTTGTTGCTCCAAGCCTCCAACAGCTTATTATTACAATTAATTATTTTTTTATTAAATGCGCTAGTTTGTGTCCAGTCCAGTCCAGCTAGGTCCCCATGCGATATTTTCTTCTTTTCCGTCTACTTATTATATAGGCGTTTGGTTCGGAGTTAGGTTCGGAGCACCGAAATGTTAGGCATTCCCGAACCGCATGTAACGTTAAGTCTACTACTGGATTAAAACTAATTATGTTCGTCCTGAGGCTAAAACGATTATTGGAGTTTTGATAATGGAGTAAAACTATACCTGATAGTATTCAAAAGTAGTTAATCTCAATTCAATTAAAAGGATACTCGAAAATACCTAAAAATAATACTTCCAATAAATAATTCCTCAACATCCAACAAAAAAATCTCTTTTTTAGGATATAAAAGTATCGGAATACTCGTACTGATAACTAGTTGATGGGTATGGGAATCTTTGGAGGTGGTGGGAAAGGTTAGGAATTGCATATTATAAGAGCTGTAGAGTTGGTAAATGTCGAACAAGTTTGTGTAACAGAGACTTGAGAGAGGAGGACAGGTGCGTGAAGCGTGGGTGGTTGTGGANGTTTTTTTTTTTTTTTTAGACCCGGCCCGGCCCGGACCGGCAATTTCCGGTTCGGTCCGGGTCTCCAACCTTGGAAACCCGGGAACCGGCCCGGGGAACCGGTAGAACCGGCACTATATAT
>NBIL01033844.1:0-13550 GCA_002752925.1 Viola pubescens var. scabriuscula
ATAAACGGTTTTGTTTTGCTTTTTATTATGTGTATGAGTAGCTAAGTTTTCATTCTTAGTAGAGGCGTCAAGGCTTGAGTGTGAGTTTGTTTGAGGCCTAACTATTCTTATTAATCTACAAGTTTACATTTAATCAATCTCGAGCTTTATTTTATGTGTTTTTCGTCCGATTTTAGAAGTAGTTAATCTATGACTTGACGGATCACACTACTGTCATTTCCTTTGGTTATGAATTATCGACCAAAGGGATCGAAGTAGACTCCTACACGCTAGCAGACGACTGTGAAACGGTAGGGGGAGAGGTTAACCAGAACTAGACCCGTCTGACGTTCGTGGAAACTAGTCTGGAGTTATCTTCCTCTATTCAATTACCTGCCAGTCCAGTAAACCCTTTAACCAGCAAGGTGCTGGCTGGTAAGGTATTACCATTCCTAAGTGCATTCGGCCCTAGGGTGATGTTGATATAGGAGGGAAGCTAGTGATTCAGTGGTTCTTAATCCTATAGCAACTCTGTAAACTGCAGATGAATATTCTTGCGTCGATGATTGCATCTCATATCTCATACCCGCCTAGCATTTACTAGGAGTTTGTCAAAATCTATTTTCTCATTCCCATGAATCTATTGTCTTGATCCAGGAAACCTTTTTCCTTGACCAAGACTGTTTTAATCGCTTTCTCGCATTACTTTTAAAACAATCCCCTTTTCGAAATTCCTTTTTCGTGCTATTTAATTCATTTCAAGTACTTACATGAACTAGTCCTTTTTTTCCCTGTGGATCGAACCTTTTACCACTAGCTACATTCACTTGTTCTCTGTAGTAAATTGTAATAAATTTATATTTGACAGCCGAGGATTTTAACGACGATCCGAGGCCCCATCAAATTTTGGCGTCGTTGCCGGGGAGATTATGGTTATTAATTTTGTATTTACTTGTTATTGTATTTTAGATATGGAGGATCAACCACGAGCAGAGTTGACCCTCAGGGAATTTAGTCAAAAGACGGAGCCTACTACTAATTCTTCTCTTGATCTACCACCAGCAAAGCATGACTGAACCATCAAGCTAAATATCATACAGACCATCAAGAAGTTCTATGGTCATCCCGATGAAAATCCTTACATTCATTTAAGGATCTTCCACCTGGAAAGTGAAGCTCACAAACCTCATGAAGTTTTTCTAGAGAGAGCAAAGCTTAGAGCTTTCCAGTGGTCCTTAGAAGAATCTGCGAAGCATTGGTACAACTTTTTACCTCACAACTCCATCACTACTTGGACTCAGATGTCAAGTGCCTTCTTGAGGAAATACTGGAACTCGCGTAAGACTGGAACAGCCAGGAAGAATCTTATCTGGATACAACAAGGAGATGCTGAGAATCTCGGAGAATACCACCAAAGATTTCAAGAATTACAGGACATTTGTCCAGTTCATGGTGTGACTGACAAGAATCTTGTTCAATATTTCTATGACGGAATGAGGTCAATCGATAGAGACAAAGTTGATGCAGTAGCAGGTGGAGCTTTGTAAGACACCACTCCCACCAGAGCCAAACAACTACTCCAAACAATGGCTCTCCAGAACATTCTAAACTTGTCTCTTCTGCTAATTCTATTATTTTGGAACAGCAGATTGCTACTATTGCTAATTTCATTCGTAATGTTTCTATAGTTATGCTTGATCAGGATAACAAGCAAAGATGGGGAGAACAGTCAAGCCACAACTGGATGCAACATCAACTTCATCAGCAGGCTGACACACATCGTCTTTCATTAGTAGCACCTCAACATTCACAATTGACTGGACCTTCTATCGAAGACACACTGAACACTATTAAAGCCAATCAAGCTGCCCAAAAAATTGTAGCAGCCACTTTTGTGACCACCTTGGTAGAAATTCAGAAACAACTCAACTAGTTGATGGGAGATCGCAATACCCAACAAAGGAACCTGCCTTCCAACGTCATGAGCAACCCAATATGTAGTGTTAATTCAATTAGTTTGAGAAGCAGCGCAGAGCTATCCTCAAAGAAAGACACTAAGACAGATGAACAAGAGTGAGAACAAAGACAACTCAAGAACTGGCAAGATGCACTAGATGGGCTGTATAAATACAAATTCCTAATGAGAGACGATGAGGATACTAAACCAGAAGAAGAAGAAAATACACCACCACCCTTCCCTCTTATACTTACAAGGATAGAAAAGAAGGAGGATGAGGAAGAAATTTTGGATACATTCAAGAAAATAGAAATCAAACACCCCTATGCTTGATTTAGTTGCTAAAATTCCTAGTTACACCAGATTTTTGAAAATTTTATGTACTAACAAAAAGAAACTTGCAGATGTTGAACAAGATGGATTGGTCCAGAATATTTCATCAGTTTTCCAATCCGAGCAACTAGAAAAATGTACAGACCAAGGAGCTTTCGACATTCCATGCAGGATAGGCAACAAAGATATCAAGAAGGCCTTGTGTGACTTAGGAGCTAGAATAAATGTCCTATCTCTAGAAGAATACGAGAGGCTGGGCATTGGAATAATGAAGGACACTAAAGTGATCATCCAGCTTGCTGATGGTTCAACAATTCACCCTTAGGCAGTTGTCGAGGACGTTCTTGTCCAAGTCAAAGATTTTATTTATCCTGTGGATTTATATATTGTTGATATGAGCATGAAATCCTCTTCTAACACAGCCGATGTTATCCTAGGTAGACATTTTCTAAGGACTGCCAAGGCTTTAATAGATGTTTATCACGGATCTCTTTCTCTTGAATATTGTGGCCAAATAATTGAGTTTGATAATGCAAGAGTACAACCAAGCGAGTCACATAGCTTGAGTTGTATGAATATTTATGAGTCTCCCGCTAATGGAACAAATACAATTGATTCTGTTCTCAACAGGGGAACTAAAGGATACAGACTGGAGATGACCACTGAGACTAGAACGATACCTTGCAAATTGAAGCGAGAAGAGAGGAATAAAGCAACTTTTGCATTTTCCAAAATTTTCAAAAAGTTGCTACCCAAAGGATGTCTGAAGACACCAAGGATGCCCCCCTTGACCAAGGAAGGAGAATCTTCTCTACTAGATACTCTTGACCCAGGAGAATAGTTTTTGCCGCTTGTCAAGCAAGAAGTATATAAAGGAAGAGTACGGAAAGACAGACTCCCACTACCTCCTTAACTCTCAAACGTCTGCATTTTTTCCTCCAAAGCAACCTCTCAACTCCCATCGAAATCGACACCACCAGAAATAATGGCAGCACGAAAGATCATCCCTTTCATTGCCACCACTAGCCCAGATGTTAGGGTTCGCCAGCAGATCGCTTTGAGGGATTCGATTGAAAACCCAACACCCAATCCCGCAGAAGAACCGCCAAACCCAGACCCCTTGACAGCCATCAGAGAGCAAACACCCTTGGCTCGCTTCTCCGCTGCTGACCTGCATCACTGCTCCACCGAACAGCAAGCCGTCAATCACGCCGCCATGGGGGCATTCACAAACGCTTCTTGAGACATTCCGAAGCGTCGCGACGAAGGAACTTCTTCATACCCAGCAACAGAGAGGAGGATGAAGGCAAGGCATGGACCGCCTCCACCTCTGAACAGGATACAAACCGCCCGCACTGCAACAACAACACAACAACAGTCACCGCAGGACCGTCCTCCTCCTCCGCCGTACATCACAGGGAAGGAAAGACACCCATGGGTGCCTATCATCTTCACAGAGACCCCGAATACCTGGAATATTCCACCCCTACTGGTTGAGGTGATATCCCTCTTCCCTCTTTTCCTGAACTTAGAGGCTGGTTGGATTTTTATAAGAAGAATAGACGGTACCAGTTGACATACCATGTGGAATCCGATTCCGTCGTCCCCTTCCTCGTCCTTGATAATGACTTAATGAACAACTTTGGACTGCATCAGAGGATGAGGGAGATGGTGAACCAAATTGGGTGGAGACCTATTTTCTTCCCTAATGATCCTGCTTATTTTGAACTGCTTTTGGAATTTTATTCTACTTTCCTGTTTGATGACTTGCGATTGAACGTCGTTCCTGATCAACGCCTCGATGTTCATTTAGGGCAATGTATTAAATTTTATTTGTGTGGACGCCGATACAAACTCAGTTTGAACAAGTTTGAGAAGATGTTGGATTTCATCCCTGATTGTAAGGAGGGGTCGGCCTGGTACCTAGCAGCATCTACTATGAGATCCCTAGTGATTGGCTAGCAGAAGAAGTTTATTGAGAGCTTAAGAGCGACCCTACGACCATCTTTGACATGCGCTCTAGAGCTTCAATGCTCTGTGACCCTACCCTCCGAATGCTCCACCGCTTACTCTTTGTCAACTTTTATGGCAAAGTCCGAAAATCTGGCAAATTGTCCAAAAATGAACTCTTCATCTTGTGGTGTCTACACAATGGACTGAAGGTTAGTCCAGGTTATTAGTTGGCTGATAGGTTTGCTGCTTCAGAACCAAGAATGATCCTAGGCCCTTTAGTCACCATGCTAGCGCACAAAATAGGGAGAATGGAATCGTCCATACTGACTGGATGTCCCATTTTCAAACTCCTCACTTTTGAAGCCATGGATAAATTGGGATTCTTCAGCATCATCAATGGCAAAGTAATCTACACTTCAGGAATCACACAAGAAGAGGACAAAATCTTCAGTAGACCCCGCAGAGAGATGCCCCAAATAGCCTCGTTGTACATTTATGACCCAGAAGAGGAGAGGAGACTACTTCAGAGGCAATTTGAGCTGTTGCAAAACCCCACCGGAGGACACCAGATTGACCAAGGCCAGGGACACGCAGGTGCTTTTTCCGCCTCTACACCCAACAACGTCCAGCTGATGATCGGTGGCTTGCTCCAACAAAACACTGTAGCGCTCCTATCCATTCAAGATCTCGCTCAAAATATCTTGAATGAAAACCAAGCAGCACTAGACTCACTCCTTTCACTCAATAACAGAATCAATAATCTATAAGCTCCAGCTCCAGCATTCCACTCGAACCCCCACATGAGAATCGAAACAGGGTCGTCCGAGTCTGACTGAACCTACCCCAGGTTCTTTCCTCTCTTTTTTTCCTTTCATTTTGTTTTCAATTTTGTCTGTTTGTTATTTGCATGCTTGTTTCTATTCCTCCTTTCACACATTGAGGACAATGTGTCTGATAAGTGTGGGGAGGGGATATTTGTGACGTTTGTTTTGATTGTTTGAATTTTTATTCATATTTTAGCTTAGATTTTAAATTTTTAAGCTTTTTCTTTTCATTTTTCTGCATGATTTTCGTTTTGATTTGTGTGTGTTTTTAGCTTAGAACTTACGTGGACTATGTCTTGCATGGAAATCAAACCCTTTTGCTCAATTCAGATCTCACTTTAGCACTTAAAACACCTTGACAAACGATGATTTTTGATCCATGCTCTTTTAACAAGGTAGCCAACACAACTTGCTCAATACTAGTAGCTCTTGTTTATCACCACTGAATCAGGACTAGTCAATTTAAAAACTTGAGATAACCTTTAGGGGAACTGTCTTGATCAAGTAACCAAGAACATTATTATCTGTCTTGATCAAGAGTCTTGTTGGTAGCAAGAGTTGTTAGTCTTTCATTTCTGCATTGCTTTAGAGTCTTTCATTCTTGCATGTTTGTGTGGACATTTCCAGGAACCAACGGGGTTGCACGGTGTCGGTAGTCCGGTACCATCACCCCTTTCATAGGCGAAACTCCCTGAAGTGCATCTAGCTAACCCCTTACTACCGGGCCGGAACAAGCTAGGTCGGGGATGTCCATTATGTGCTTTATTTTCCTGCAAGAAAAGAAAAGAAAAATTTGGACAAGGATGAAATTTCTGGGAGCTAAGGTGCCCAAAAAGAACAAACGGTGTTCCAAAAGAGAAAACAAAAGTGAAAATCAGATCAAAAAGAAGAAAAGAAACAGTGAAACAAAAGAACCTCTCAGCAGGCATGACTTGGCAGCACTCTGTGCTTAACTGTTTTATTTTTCTGTTTTGCATGTGCATTGCCTGAGGTCGATAACTCTTGCATCTTTGGACGATTGGATAGACACAGAAAATTTTAAATTTGATTGTTCCTCCACTGGTTCCTTGAGTTTTGAGATAAATTCTCCTGACTTTTTAGTGATTAGTGCAATGTTACTGGCTTTTGAGCAGACCTTGTTAAATCAGGATGGATTGAGAGAATTGAATGTCTTTGTGTTTTCTGTGCTAAGGTTGAGCATGAATTGAGTTTTGGGTTGTTGATTTCATTTCCTGCATGTTTTCCCTATGTGTTTTGTTGTGTTTTATGCTTGGGAGCAAGTATGGTTTAAGTGTGGGGAGTTTGATTGAGCATAATTGTAGTGGTTTTTACCACCAGTTTTTCTGTCTATTTGAAAGGTATTCTACTATTTCCAGTAGGTATTCTCTTGATTATTTCCAGTAGGGATTCAAATGAGCAGAATGGAGCAGAAGGGGAGTGAAAGTGGAGCATTCTGGACATTCGTGAAGAAAGAGGCAACTATCATCCAAGAACCTGTGATTACTTCTCTTGATCAAGATAAATCTATTTTGATCAATCCCTCGCCAGTGAAGAAATTCCTCAAGCAGATTGCGTATTGAAGACGCGTCCCGTTAATTCTGTTTCCTTTAATAGAATTCCTCTAGGAGGAGGAGAGTAATTAAATTACATTCAAATACAATTAGACTTTGATTGGGATTTTGTTTCCCGTTTTATCTTTTTCACTTCAGCTAATTTCTAGGAAAAGAGGACTATTTATACTCTCCCTATGGTTAGCGAGAGTGGATCTTCATCTGGAGCTTTTAAATCCGCCGTTTGGGATTTGAATCTCCTTCTCTGTCCTATCTATTTTACCTTGCTCCTCCGGTGACGGAGGATTTTTATCAATTCAATAAACGGTTTTGTTTTGCTTTTTATTATGTGTATGAGTAGCTAAGTTTTCATTCTTAGTAGAGGCGTCAAGGCTTGACTATAAGTTTGTTTGAGGCTTAACTGTTCTTATTAATCTACAAGTTTACATTTAATCAATCTCGAGCTTTATTTTATGTGTTTTCCATCCGGTTTTAGAAGTAGCTAATCTATGACTTGACGGATCACGCTACTATCATTTCCTTTGGTTGTGGATTATCTACCAAAGGGATCGAAGTAGACTCCTACGCGCTAGCAGGCGACTGTGAAACGTTAGGGGGAGAGGTTAATCAGAACCAGACCCGACTGATGCTCGTGGAAACTAGTCTGGAGTTGTCTTCCCCTATTCAATTATCTGTCAGTCTAGTAAACCCTTTAACCAGTAAGGTGCTGGCTGGTAAGGCATCACCATTGCTACGCGTATTTGGCCCTGGGGTGATGTTGATATAGGAGGGAAGCTAGTGATTAGGTGGTTCTTAATCCTATAGTAACTCTGTAAACTTTTGATGAATATTCTTGCGTCGATGATTGCATCTCATATCTCATAGCCGCCTAGCCTCTACTAGGAGTTTGTCAAAATCTATTTTCTCATTCCTATCAATCTGTTGTCTTGATCAAGGAAACCTTATTCCTTGACCAAGACTATTTTAATCTCTTTCTCACATTACTTTTAAAACAATCCCCCTTTTGAAATTCCCTTTTCGTGCTATTTAATTCATTTCAAGTACTTAGATGAACTATTCCTTTTTTTCCCTGTGGATCGAACCTTTTACCGCTAGCTATATTTATTTGTTATTAGTAGTAAATTGTAATAAATTTATATTTGATAGCCGAGGATTTTAACGTCGATCTGAGGCCCCGTCAGCCGTCCTAGAATGATATTGTATGATAGATTAAAGTCAACAACCATGAATAGTTATTGCTCAATTCTCTTTGAACTATCTTCTCGAAAGTATAGTGGCAGGAAAGTAACTCCTGTTACCGGGATGGGAACGCCATCTACCCCGATAATTGGTTTTAGGCAGGTGACTAATTCTGACTCTGACCGCTCCATTGCCTCATATGCTTTGAGGGATATCAGATTGACAACGCTGTCGTTATCCACAAGAGTGCTCCTGACTCCATGGTTCCCGATCATTGGTACTATCACCAAGGCATCATTTTGAGGATACGTCACACCCAGCTCATCTTCCGCAGAGAAGGATATCACCATTCTATCCAGTGAATTGAATCCTACATCATCTCGTAAGGATTCCTTATGTTTCCTCTTGCCACTGGTAGAGGGTCCTTCAATTGATTGGGTACCTTCTGCTATTAGGTTGATCATAAGAGTCCCATCAATTAAAGTTACCAGAATCTCGGAGCTTTTGCCTTGGATGCCCCCCTGACAGGAGGGACGGAGGATCCCACCTTCCTAGTGTCTTCCCTATTGACAGTTGATCGGTTATCGGCGACTTGTGTCCTGGTTTTGACAGTGTATTCCCCTAAGTATCCCTCTTGAATCATTCGTTCAATAACAAGCTTTAGTGTTTTGCACTCCTCGGTCTCATGGCCCGTTGCTTTGTGAAATTCACAGTACATATCTAGGCGTGGCCCAATTCGTGAGCCTGGTCTGATCTGAGGGTATTGAACATGTTACCTTCTTTTTGTAGTCTTGATTTCTATTTATTTGTCTTTCGTTTACCTTTTGTTCTAGAAGTATGTTCTTCTTTCTACCGACTTTCATGGTACAGGTGATTTCTGCGCCTTTTGGACATTTGTTGCTTTCCGATTGTCCCTCTGATAGTCAAATTCCTCCATTTTTGCATAACTTTGAGCCCGAATACGCAAGAGATCCAGGGTTTGTGGGGGGTCAACTAACAATGAATCTTCTAGCTTGTTGTATTGACAATTTCATTTTAATGCCTCTACCACAAAATCCACAATAACCTCTAGTATTAGGGCTATTTCTGTGGTGAACCGGTCCACAAAAAACTTTGAGGGATTCTTCCGGATCACGTTTCACATCAAATAAAGTTGCAAAAGACTTTTTCAACGGAATGGATGTGCTGAATCTACTTCGGAATTTCTCCTCCAACTGTGCGAAGTTGACAATAGAGCCAGCGGGGAGGCCCTCGAACCACGTTCTGGCTACCCTAGACAGAGTCAGAATAAATATCTGACACAGCCCTTCATCTCTCTGGGTTTGGAATGTCACAAAATACTTTACCCTAATCAGGTGGGTAACAGGATCTGTGGTTCCATTATAGACCTCCGTTGGAAATTTGATATTTCGGTTGACTTTCTATTTCCTCACTCGATGGGTTAGCGGGTGAGCAGGATTATTGTCTCGTTCTCTTCGGTCTCTGGGGGATGGCGACGGAGAATGCTCGTGCTGACGGTTGTCACGTCGTCGATCCCTTCCTGAAGAATGGGTTGTCGGGGATCTACTTCTGCTTCTACTTCTCCTGCCACCATGTCTTCTTGCATCTCGCCAGGGAGGTTCCCGCCTGTAGCTGCATCTCTCTGCGTGACTATTTTCCTCATGCATGATGTCCAAGGATCCTTCCTTCGCTCTAGGGTGATGCAGCACCACAGATGCCGTCCGAATGGGCTGGCGTTCCATGTTTTCAAGTGGAATATGATAGCTTTCGGCAGGTACTTCGTGGGCCATCTGATGAGGCAGAGGATCATTAAGGTGAAGATCATTATGTGCCGTTATATGTATGGCTTGCGAAATGACTATTGGGGGAACGTTCTGTGATGGAGGTTGTTGTGGCATTGGTATGACTAACTGTGTCATTGGTTGAGGAATAAAATTAGTGAGAATGTTCAGAAGAGTATTCATTCGATCATTAAGGACGGTGATAGGCTCAGTAGATTGATGCTAAGTGACCATGCTTGGGCCGGCTAGTCTTGGGTTGCCCGAAAAAGTAAGTCAACGATTAACTGGGGGAACTCTGGTCCCTGGTGGGATTAGTGATGTTGGATCAGCCAAGGATGGTGTCACCAGAATATCATGAGTTGATGGAGCAGAGCTGGTGATAGGCAAGAATGGCGGAAATGGTGGAAAATTCTGACTAGACGTCATCCTTGGCCACCGATCAATAAAGAAGATAAGAAATAGGATGGAGCCCTTAGGTCTTAAGGCGTTCTCACTTAAGTAAATGGAAGCACAAAAAATGATAATCTTTTACCCGGGGGTAGAGATATTTATACGATTAGTGACCAAGTGGCAGAAAATCCAATTGCTCCTAGTTAACCGGCAAGACGCCGGAGGGGTTTTCGGTGTAGAAGCTCCGACGGTCAAGTCAGTAATCATTATAGCAGGGAAAGTATTATGTAAATTATAAAGGAGAATCTATCGGAGTTTATGTAGGCAGAGCTTTCATACGTTTGTGCGTGTATGTGAACTTACCCCTTTGGAATGGGGATGAAGGGGTATTTATAGGCTAGCCTTTTGGGTACCCTAGGACACGTGTCACTTGAAGCGTAATGAGCTATTATCGGGACACATGTCACTTGGGTATGACTTTGACCGTTACTTGCCCCTTTATCCGATAGTATTTCGTGAGGTACAATGTAAATAATGGTAGTACCTGGCAGCGCTGGATGATTGAGGGAGTATATATCGACTTGTACCTATTCCAGGATGATAGTGACTTTGGTGGGACCCCCCATTGATGATGTATGATTATCGTATACGACTGTTGGATGTACCGGAGTGCTTATACCGCGGATGGCCTCTTGGACTGGGCCGCACTGTAAATCGTGCATACTCGTGATGGGCTTTGAGATGGGCCTTAGTATAGGCTTTGTATTATTAGTAATATTACTAGTACATGTCATATTATTAATAATTAATGGTCTTACTTTATACCTATTAACTATATAAATGGCTATTACAATTTACAATAATTATAATATATTTTTTCTCATATTAAAATTTTCAATTTCTTACTACGAAAAAAAATCCTCATAATTCTTACATAATTTTTTTGTTAATAATTTTTTCTATTTAAAATTTTAAATAAACTCTTCTAATTAATTTTTTATTTCTTAGTTCTTACTACGGAGAAATTTTTTTTTCCTCATAATAATTCTCATATAATTTCCTTAATAAAATTTTGTATTTAAAATAACAAATAAAAGGAAAAAAATGAGGACTTTTAATTAAGTTTATAAGAAAAAAAAATGAAAAAAATGAGGAATTTTAATTAAGTTTAGAAGAAAAAAAAGACGAAGTTAAGTTTAGAAGGAAAAAAGTGGGAGCGAGAGGGATTTGAACCTCTCCCCTTTAAGATAGTAGGTGAGGAGTTAACCATTAAACAAGATGGGAATTTTGATATCAATTTCCGGGTCAGTTCGATTTTCTTACACCTCTATTGGTACGGGATGTATTGATTTCCGTTGGCATCTTAATTTTTTTTTTTTTATATATTTATATATACAACTACATACTCATATAGTATAAGCATTCATCATACTTATGATTTTTTTTTAAGTATTGGGATGAGATGTGTCCATATCGGTCGATACTTAACAGATATATCTGGTATGAACCGAGATAGAAAACGAGATGGAATATTATATTTTCTCTCTAACTTTTTTTATTGGGATAAGACGTGCTGACTATACCGATCGATATGGTTTGACATTGATAAGTTAAACCGTTGGGTATTTGGAAGGATGAGATAATGAAAACATTTATCAAAAAGTAAAAAATAAATATATAAAGATAAGTATGAATGGGAAGAGACCAAGGTGGAGCTCAATAGGGTGACAGTACAAGAGGGAGGGATAAAAGTGATGTGGGTGTTGCTATATTTACGTCCAAAATTATTAATTCCATATCCTTAATTTAAGATTTTCCTATACCATCTATTTGATGTCATCTTTTAACTAATTTTTTATAGAAAATATAAATTTTAATATTTAAACTAACAAATCTATTTTACCTTTTAATAGAAACTAAAACTAGATTTGCTTTCAGAAACAAAGGGGGAAAAATAAAATAAAAATCTCCCACACTAATGAGCTCCCTCTTTGTTGAATTTACCAATCGATTTTTTTAAGCATGATAAAGATTTTTTTTTTTGAGTCTGAATGCTTCGAATTTAGGTATGAATTGAAAAGCATTGAAAAAGAAGAAGAAATCCTATCGTTTTCGATTCTAACCTAAATTGAAGTAGAATTTAGCAA
This sequence comes from Viola pubescens var. scabriuscula, assembly GCA_002752925.1. Lineage (NCBI taxonomy): Eukaryota > Viridiplantae > Streptophyta > Magnoliopsida > Malpighiales > Violaceae > Viola > Viola pubescens. Next base: position 12,115 of record NBIL01033844.1, read on the forward strand.
CTAGGTTTTCTTTATTTTTTCATTTTTTAAAAAATTTGCAAAACAAGTCTAATGTTAGTTTTTATTAATGAATTCTATATAGTTTTTTTTAGATTAAGTATCAAAATTTATATTTACTATAAAAAATAGCTAAAAGATGAGAATGAGTAATATAGTAAAATTTTAAATTAAGGGTGTGAAAGTAACAATTTTAGATGTGAGAATAACACCACCCAAATTAGGTTTGTATAAATTTTTCTTTTTTTACAAACTAAGACTTTGTATTTTTTGTTATGGTAATTTTAGTCCTTCAATCGAATCGATCATATATAGTTCATAACTTTTTATTTATTAATATCTTTATTTTTATCAACTCATTTTTTTATCTTAAGGTTATTTCATTTATTGTAAAGCAAAATATTTATTTTATGAAACTAAATAATTCAAATCTTTTAGAAATAAAAATATGATATGATTAAGTATGTGTAAAAAAATCTTCAAAAAAAACTAAATATGAAATGATAAAAATAGAATAATTTTGTAATGGTATCACAAATGTTTAATATATATAACATATATTGTTTCTACATCAGGTTGTTGTTTAACTGATTAGTGCATGTCGTAGATAATGATAATTAATAGTATAATTAATTTTTTTAATATATATAAATATATTGTTTCTAAAATTACAACATTAACAAATTTATTTATATACAACTTGCTTCTATTATGAAAATATGAAAAATATTATCTTTTTATATCTTATATCTTTATCAAAAGTTCCAAGACCCGCAACGCGGGTCCTTAATTTATAGTTTTATGTAATCTTGAAATAATATTTTTTTATGTTCTTTAAAACATAAAAGATACCGTGGATTTTTTTTAAAATGACATTTATTTTTAATGAAAGTTCTTAATAAGAATTTTAAATTTTAAAAATGGTATGGTTAGTTCCTAATATGAAGAGAAAGTAAATATGAAATGTTAAGTTTTTCAATTTTACCGTATTTGATTTGTCTTGAAAAATTACATTTTCAAGTCTCCAAATATGATAATAAAAAGAAAAAAATAATTCTTAAAAAAAGCTTAAGGATCCAACTTTCTCAAATTTAAAGGAAAACTTTATGTTTTGACAATATTATGACATTTTTTTTATTGAATATTTTTTAGTATTTATACTTATTAACCAAACAAAAGAATATAATTTTTTTTGAAATTATTTTTCCGGGAAGAACTTTTCAAAAAACATATTCCGAGAAGTAAACGCTAAATATATAAGGAAAAAAGGGTCAAATTCACCACTGCATTTGTATCATATGTCAGAATAAGCCACTATATTTGTAATTGAGCTAAATAAGCCACTGCATTTGTATCATGTATCAGGATAAGCCACTACATTTGTATCATATATCAGGATAAGCCACTACATTTGTAATTGAGCCAAATAAGCCACTGCA
>NBIL01033891.1:0-13119 GCA_002752925.1 Viola pubescens var. scabriuscula
TTTCTAGGGGTTTCTGCTAGAGTGCACAGAGGAAATTTCACTTGAGGCGGGAAGAGCCAAATGGTACACTCAAAGCAAGGAGTGGATCCAGGCATCATAACTCTAGCATGGCCCTTGAAACCTTCAGTCCCACCATCCACCATAGGTTTGACTGTTTCTTCCATTGGTTCATCATCAGAATCATACTCTAGTTATCAAGAAAACAAGGACGTAGAACACATGAGCTCAAGAACAAGGAAGTCAACCTGAGAGAGGAAAATCTTTTGTACTTCAAAACACAGAGGATAAAGTGCAGTCACTAGCATAGTACAATCTAGAAGAGGTATGCTGCGCAGAAACATCAGGGCAACTGAGACAGGGTGGAACAAAAACTAGCAATCGCCCCAAATATACTCTCATTGGACAACCCAACAACCTAGTGAAACCTCTGTCCAATCTCAATATCGGGGACATAGAAAACTAGGTAGGTAAAAGAAAACTGTACCAAGGAAACTGCAAGCCACCGAATTAATGTAGCCACGAGCCTCAATGGAATCAAGACCGAGAACAATAATATGAAAATCACTATAAAAGCTGATATCTTTATCTTCAATACGGCCAAAATGAGGCACAATATTCACTCCTTTAACTCTTTCCATCACACGCTTAGCTGCCACCTCAGCCTTTGGCTTACCAACATCTTCAAGCCTACAAGAATAGCAGTAGCTTAGTCAAGTCCAACAACTGGGATTTATGTGAGTTGAAAAGAGAAGGAAAAAAAAAGTGTACAAGGTTAAGAACCTAAAGAGGAATTGGCGATTGAGGTTAGAAACCTCGATGCGGTCCATGTCAATAACCTCTAGATGTTTGAAACCAGATAGGGCTAAGTCCTTTAGTAGCTCACACCCTAACCCACCTGCTCCAACCACTAATATTCGTACAGTTTCTCGAAGATCATCCCTCAACTACAACATCAAACCACAATAATCAAAAACCCAAATCTAATTTATGTTCAATAGTAAGAATAACGGAGTTGCACACTAAGTGTCTGTAAAATTGTCGCAGAGAGGAATAGAGGAAGAAAAGTGAAGATAGACGCTTACTTGGACGCCGGGTTCGAAGGTGGGAGCCACGAGATTTCCAGGTCTGAGGAGGAGTTTGTCCAGGTCTCTTGAGCAACTCTGCTGCGTAGTGGAGTCTGCCATTGCAAAGCGCGCTCTATTTCCTCCTCTCTCTCTCCCTCGCGTCGCGCTGCGTCGGAGTTGGGTTTTGTTGTTCTTAAAAATAACAAAAACTTTAGAAAAGAAGACGATCAACTGCAGTAAATTAAGGTTTTAATACCGCGGCTAATTAAGGTTTTAATACAAGTTAATTAGTTCCGGGATGGGCCGGGTTCGTGTCGGCGTGGTGGAAATAGCTTCAATTTTACGCTCGGTCCGCTGCGGTTAATGAATTTTTTAGGGATTTATTTTCTCTTTCTTTTCTTGAAAGTGAAAATTGGCTTAAAGGTTAAAACAAATATGATCCCCAATATCAAAGTAGTGACACACCTAGAAATACTCCCTCTGTATTTATTTAAGAGACGTTGAGCCGCAATTCACACAGATTAAGATCATTGTTCGTTTTCTGTGCAAGCCCAATTTTGTATCAACAAATTTTCTGTGAGCCAAGGCCACGCGTGGGCAAAAAAACCTATTTTTTGGGTTTTTACAATCCAAGCCAATGGACGCTTCTTATTCTCTCCTTCTTTCCTCTCAGCATCTTTTCTTTTCTTTGCTTCTCTTCCTCACCCTAACCCTAACCCGCGTAAAATTTGGGCAAATTTTTTACCAATTTTTTGCAAAATCCCAAAATTCAAATTGTTTCCCTCCTCCCCTTTTCCTTAAATTATTTGAGATGATGTATGAGTTTCAAATTTCATTACAAAAAATGGGGATATACATATCGTTGGAATCCTCAAATTGACCATAGCTATCAGGATGTGAATCTTCAAAATAAATGCTCTCCATTTTATCTTGATCGATCTCTGGTTATTTTTTAATAGAGAGATGAAAGGAAGCTGAAGAAGAGAGAACGAGAAGATGGAGAGAATGGATGTCAGAGACTTTACTGACACTCTGTTTTCGAGACGACTAAAATTTAAAATGCCTCCCAAACTCATTCACCTACAATTTCGTTTCACTTTTTTGCCACCGTGTGACACGCAGTTAAGTAAGCGAACGATAGGTCGTTCAAGGTGTATTTTTTGTAAAAAAAAATATAAGTTGGTACAATTATTAAGGACGTCAGTTAAATGAGAACTTAATTTTTGAGCTAAAACGTCTCTTAAATAAAGACAAAGGGAGTAGCATCATACCAATAAAAAGCTCGTGATGAACGAATGAACGTGCTTGAAGTGAATATTTCAAATATTAAACCAAAAAAACAATACCTCTAATGAGGTCTATCTTAAAAAAAACGTAGATAGGGCATAGACAATGCTCATGTTGTCTATATGGTACCTGTAACTTTCCCCATCCTCTCCTCAAAGCTTCATGAAGACCAAGAAAACGCCTCAATTTTTATAATATACTCTTTGAGGTTATTTTTAATTGACGTTTTAAACATAAATCGTTGGTCCAAATTACTTGTCCCTTAAGATTAAAAAGATGGCTATTGAAATTTGGGGAGAGGGTACTTGGCAGGGAATTATCAAGCATTTAGTATAGATATTTAAGTCTCAAAATACATTTTAAAAAGTTTTCAATCATTCTCTTAGATATTGTGCAATCATTGTCAAACATCAATTAAAAACGATCGAGGGGAGTTAAGTGTTTAAGAACTATTCACACAAATAAATAAAAGCTCGTTTCATTTACATCTAAGCTAAAAAGCTACCAAGGGCCTAGGCCCAAGACGAGCACTCGTTCAAATGAAATATTTGTCTGGGCTACTCGGTGAAATACCAGATTGAGTCCAATAGTGAAAAATGGGCAACAGAACCACAGCTCAGGAAAAGCCCATTTATATAATATGAATATTCACGCACATTATTTATTACACAATAAATATTTTTCTTTTGAATAACAATATGATTTTCTATTATTTCTGCAGAGTGACTGGAAGAAAAATCAAAATTTAAATCAAATGCTCGCTTCTATTATACAGTAGTATTTTAAATTCTTTGGAAAAAAGAATTGTTAATTACATTCTTCAGACAGGGAATTACACTTTGTTGTAACATTCACAACAACCCCTCTGTACTATTTTCTTAATTCTAAATCCTAATTCAAAAAAAATCCCTGCCCATAACACCTATCAACATGCCTTGCCGGGCAGAGATCCTCCTCCCATTACACAAAGTCTTAAATGCACCTTTTTTTTAACCTTCATCCATACCAAACTACACTGCACATGTTCTGTTCTATTCTGTTCTGTTCTGTCCTTATACAGAAGTTGGGAGCCATTTCTATGCATTTAACTCCACACCTTCTTCGCGGCCCGGCCTATAAATTAAATGCCATTTTTTCAATCAGTCAAACCTGCTCTGTATATGGTGATGATGATGATGATGATGATGATGACGACGAGTTGTGTTTCTGGGTAGCTTCATGTTTTAGGAATAGTGCGTAGAGTAACTCGTTCCATGCGTCAGGGACACCAGGCAGGCACCAATGGCTGCAGTCCTGCCTGTGTAATGGTGCAGGATTCTTGCCGAGGTAGTATAGGGATGAGTGACCGTCTTTCCTTCGAGACGTCAAGCCCGTTACGTTAAGTATGTCGAGTTTCGTAATCTGGTTTGAGTAAGCTGAGAATGCATCAGCTACTATTCTGTATTGGGTCCATGAATCATATGGGACCAGTGATGATCCTAGCTCAGGTAGTGTCTCCTGGTGACAATTTCCGCCGGTTCTCCAATCACCACCCCTGTAATTTAGTGGTAATCAGGTTTATTCAATGGGAACGGAACAGTAATTAGATGTGTCAAAGAAAAATATCAAAAGAAATAGCAGGTAAGCTGCAACTGGTTAAACTCAAAACTTGGTGAAAACAAAGCATTGAAAGACCAAGTAGACTAGAATGACAAAGAAACGACAAATTTCTGATCTAAGTTTTTGGATCATGTATATTCCAACAAGTATAGATGAATACTGTGCATTTAGTCAAAACTCTGAATTACATGTTCGAAACACAATTCAATCAAAAACATCAACTGTAAGGGAAAGTAAGGATAGTATTCAGACAAACCTGAAATGCACAGGGGCAAATGTGCGAAAGAAGGCTCGAGTCTTGCTTGGATTAACTTCATTTTCAATCCAATGAATCACCGTCTCCATGGACCTACGATATGCATCTTCTACCTGCATTTCCATTTTCACTTCTGACCCTTCCTGAAAGAAAGAGCCCCTGAGCAGTAGAAAGATAAACAAATGTCAGAAAATTATAATGATACGAGTAAAGACATAAAATTATACAGAAAACATGCATAAGTCCGCAATTTCTACTGAATATTAGCCTCAGATGTCATGTAAGCAAAACACAAATGCACAACACTCTTATTGTACATAAATAACATGATCGCTGTCCACCGTTGTTGATGTACACTAGAAAGGAAAATAGGAAACCACTAGCAAGTTAAGGCAATAAGAATTACTAGGTTACTGAGACCTACCTTCGGGTACAGTTAGCGCAACAGACAGTTGAAACCATTCCAAAACAAAATGGAAGCATTAGAGATTGTATTGAAACAGACATAGTATCTCTATTCTGGAAATGAAGACAAAACTGCATTCTGTCATAAGTTTAGTAGCTGAGATGTGAATGCTACACATGACATCATTCAAATAACTGCCTAAAAGTTCTATAACAATAGAAGAATTAGCATACCCTCTAATGGTTTTCTCATAATTCCACCAATGCCCCATGTTTAGTACCAGCAGATCGGCGTCCTTCCACTTCGCGGAGTTCCAATCCATTTGATCCAATTTAAGGGTTAATTTAATCCTTTGTGGGGATCCAGCAGGAGGCCTCCCCTGCAGCACAAGAAACGGAGACCGATAGTATTCCACCGTGCAATTATATTCCTTAAACTTGAACACCAAAAATCCTTTATGCTTCGTAATTGGACTGCCATTCACTTCATAGATTGAATTTTTATCAGGAACTGCAGAAGACAGCATGCATAGCAATGACTCCCATTGATTTCTTCCAATTGAATCTCCAGCAAACACAATCCGTTTGTTTCGTAGTTTCTCCAACATTTTTTTCGCATCAAATCTGCTTATGTTGTGAATAAATGAAAAATATTCAAATCAAGTGTTGATTGTTGGGTGAGCCCAAACTACAGCATAATTGACTCTAATACTGGGAAATAAGTCTCGACAAGAAAACAAAAAATCGTCTCTAAATGAGCCATAGTTGGAGGTTTAATATCTTATAATCAAAACTATCGTGCGATTCACCCGGTAGAAATTCAGTTAAAAACTTATACTACAGATTTCTGAGAAAAAATGCCAATTAAAAGTGACTAAAATTACTAAAATTCAAAATAGGAAATTTAATTCTTGTTCTTTTCTCACACCTATTTAACAACCAACTAATCTTGGAAATGAAAAAATAAGAATGATGAGAGAAAACCAACCTGGGCAAGTTGCAATGTTTAGGTTGCCACCTCCATTTGGTGTAGAACAAATCAGGCCTGCCATTTTCAATACACCTAAACCCTTCATCCAAAAAGTTGCAATCTTTAGACCCATACAATGGATACGTCTCATCCCACACCCAATCACCATCAAACACATCACACCCATCACCCTCCTTACTCAAAAACTCCACCTTTTTACTCTGAACCGACCCATTAATCTGTAACCAAACAAACCTCTCTGATTTTCCAGGAACTGTATACTCTTTAGCAGTAACTGCCCTGTAATCCAAGTAAAAGAAGCAGAAAAGCACACAAATACCAACAAAAATGAACCCCAAAACACCTAAAGATGGCTCAACCACTCTCAAACGCTTGAATTTCTTGAAGATTTCAATGAATTGCATGGGTTCATGCTCTACCTGGGATGGGGTTTTAGACATTTGTGCTAAAAAAGAGAAACTTTTGGTATGTGGGTATGGTTTTCTATGCTGTTGTTGTCGATGGATTTTGAACTGAAAAATAAAACAAAGACGAAATGTGTAATGGAGACAACATTCATAGCAAAAGGGAATGAAGAATGGTGATATGCTGTAACAGCAACTGAAGCTTCTTTGCTTGGCAGGGCAGTTTTGTTATTGTAATGAATGGGAAAAGAAGTGGTAAAAGGTTAGAAAGAGAAGAGTATTATGTTATGGGTGCTAAAGAAGCAAAGAAGCATTCATTTCATGGCCGGAATCATAAAATTATTAAAAAGAAAGTGTTTTTCTTTTCTTTTTTGCCGTTACCACTTTACAGTAGAGAGAGAGAGATAGTGGTGGGGAGGAAGGAGGAGGGAGAGTGGTTTTTTGGTTTATGGTGAGTGGGGATAACGCACTTGTGGGTATGCTACTGGTAACGAGGATCCCGTTCAATTTCAAAGCAAAAGGGAAAGGTTCACATAAATACAAGAAGTGGAAGATATTCATTTATATTTATATCTTCATGTTAATTGAGTTTTTTTTTTTTTTTTGTTTTAAATTACAAGAAGTGGAAGAAGATATTCATGTTAGTGACAACTAATCCAAAAAATAAATAAATGAATGTGACTACTAATAATTAGAGGATTTTGTGTATATTTCTAATCCAACATTGAAATTTCAAATGCATAAAATTGCATAATAGTTTCAAAATTTTATACCACTTCACCTACATATCATTGTCAATCATGGTCTCCTCGTAGAGATGGATAAAGAAGTGTGAAAGTATTGTGTAATTGTAGGGATACAGAATCATCTAACCCTTTACTAGAGAAGAATCCTCTAATTATTTTTAAACAAACATTGCTAACTCCGCCGGTAAATGTGGGAGTTTTTTTCACTACAACAGCAAGATAGATGAGAGATTACGGGAAACGTGGCACTAATGCTAGACAGCGGTCTGCGTTTTGGACTTTCGAGTTCACTTCTGCTCGCGGCGGTCGTGAAGCTTTTGTTCCGGTTTCAAAAAGGTGGACCCCACGCGCAACTGCAATTGTCCTTTTGGATCTTTCCCTGTCCAATTTAGATTTAGGTCCCGTTAGCAGATGCAGAAAGGCGCGTGTTGTCCACGATGAGGGAGAGGGCGGTGGTTAATCTAATTGCGGCTGAAAAGGGGAGTTAGCCAACTGTAATACTGTAATTAATTTCATTGATAAACCTAAACCTGGTAGTTGGGCGGATAATTGAATGAATAGTAAATTTATTTCACAATAAGTTGTAGTATAGAATTTCTAGGCTTTATAAAAAAGATTGCAGTTAAAATGATAAACTCGGCACTGTACGTTAATTGAATTAAATTCAGGAGAAAACAAATTGAAGATTTTTTCAAATTTCAATTCAACCAACCGCCAACCTTTTGTTAGCTAATCCAACCAAACGTGCTGATGCAACTTCAAGTACTATGCTACTACTTCAATTCAATGCTTCAATATCAAAATTACTATACTCGAAATAACGATCTCTCTATCATAAAACTTGAATAAAATTAATTTATCATTCGAAAAAAGATATGGGATAATGTTTGGGGAAATTAAGAAAAAGAAAATAGGATTTTCCAAGGTCATATATGTACAGCACCGTCCAATTTTTTTATTTCCCGAGGAAAAAGGAAGCACGTACACTTGTGCATCAATTACCCTCAAATGTGGGAGGTATTCGGATAGAGTCTACATTTGTGGAATGGTATTCGGATAAAGCCAAGTTGCAGCCAACTTTAAATTTAGTTGGGTCATAATTAATTAGTAATTAGTACACACAAAATCTAAAGTGTATACTTTAATTGATTTTAAGAACTCATCACTTGGATTTTGTGATGCTGTTCAAATTTCGTCACAACAATAGTGTTAGAAAAATTTATACTAAGATTTATTAGTATCTAATAGTATGTTTTTCGAATTATAATGATTAGAAGTTGTGTTAATTAATTAGTTATTGGTAGTTTAGTTTGGTGGGTGGTCCACTCCACTCCACTCCACTCCACTCCACATTAACGAGGGTGTGTTGAGTTAGACGTTGATGTTGAACTTGATTTTGATTGTTTTAGATGTGAACACAAGCAGCCTCAACGCAATAATGCCACAAAATTCAATTCTTTGATCGTAGTCCTTAAAAGATCGGCTGACAAAAAATTATTCTAACTTAATTAGAGGTTTCAAGTTTTAACTTTGGGTATGCAGTTGTGTTAAATTTAAAAGGGACAGTTTTACTACCCTTTAAGGTCATACTCAGCTTAAATCTGAAATAATTGACACCTAATTTAGTGGCTGAATTATCGGATGTTCTTAGGAAAAAAAAAATCCTCAATCCTCATCCACTTCATGCGGTCTGGATGCCAAGTAGTACCACTTTCTCCTACAGATGAGAACATAAAAATGGCTCATATCAAAAATAAAAATGTATTTATTTAGAATTTCGTACTGTCTTGTGCATTTTTTTTTGTCTTTTGCATGATGAGATAGAAGTGAGAACATTGAGTGAATCTGAAGTCTTTCTGTGCACATTGTCCACCTCTCTACTTATTTAATTTTCTTCCATGTTTGGTTTTGACGACAGAAGACATCAATATTAGTTTTTGAAATTTTTAATGAGACCGATAGGCTTAGCTAACAGGATTTAGAGCACCACATGCCGCTTGTCTGGGGCGGCCTAAGGCGAAGCACCCAATATCAGACCCATCCAATCTTGCAAATTAGAGGACTCCCAAGTCCATTCGGATTCCAAGATGGCACGAGCAACTATTCACTTTTACGTGTCGTTGCGTAATTGAAAAAGAAAAAAAAAACAGTTCAGTTCAGACAACTAGAATTACTACTGTATTTTAAAGCATTGTTACGCTTAGTTTAATTTGACGATGCAAGAGCCAGCCAAGCAGGTTCAAACTTCAAAATCCTTTCAATCTTTGGTTAAACCATCTGGACTTTCAGGACTTCTCGTAACTATAACTTCTTGTAAAGAGTAATTTATGAATACTGCATAACTAACACGGCGAATCTTGTGCTCTACTACCTAGGGCTATGATTTTGCACACTGGATTTTGTTGGGGGTGTTCATCACTCCCTTTCCATTTACCAGAACTATTAGGAGCATCAATCAATTCTACCACTTCACAGTACCAATTATCACAACTATCCAAATTGGGAATAAGCAAGAAAATTCGTAGTAAGGACCGAGCCAATAAGAATGACATTTCAAGTCTCAAACTGGAGAGGGCTTTGTTCAATCTTCAATCGATGTTTCAAATTTGAGTATGAGGTTGAACATTGTAGCAAATCACGTTCGGAGAGCCATCGCTCTCGACACCTTACAGTTCTACAATTCTCGAATGGGAAAGAAGCACGAAAAGAATGAAATTTCATTTACTCACCCACCAGAACGAAACAAAACATCAAATTACCAAAACTTTTCGGTCAATGAAAAAACATTCTGTTCTTCTATCAATCCAATTACAAAGGAAAAAACACAAGATGTCTAACCTTGAGGAATTCATCAAACATCTTGAGGACCATACATCATTTGCAGCAAAAACTCCTTGCGCTCAACGCTTGGGTACCCGAAAAATGCCCTAACCCTGGCAGGATCTTCAACCAAGAAATCATACGCCGCGTACCTCCAATGTTTCTCAACACCAATCTTCACTAGCTCTGCAAAAACTTCCTCTTCAGAATAAACATATTCCCTACCTCTCTCCATAATAGCATTCCCCTCCCTAATCGCCTTAGCAACATCCCCAATTGCTGCCTTAATGCTCCTCAATTCCTTCTCCCATTCGTGTTCCTTTCGCTTCCTCTCATTTGACAAATTACAAGACATTAACTCATCATCATCACATTGCTTATGGTGATAATACAAGCAGATGGTTTGTATCACGCAACAGAGAACCTGAACCACACCCATCCGTCTCCTTCGATCCCAATCCTCCCACCAGTCATCATCATCATCATCCCGTTCACAATTATTTCCTTCTCTATTCATCTAAGCAAAAACAGTTTCTGATAATTACTCAATGTTCACTATCTAACAAAGATTTATTCTATAAAAAAACAATAAATTGGATTGAAAAACAGGAGCTGACCTGAATTTTTTTATGAATTGCTGCTTGGTTAGGGTTCTTTTTCTCCTTGGTGAGACTGTTCTTGTTCTTGTTGGTGTTGTTGCTGAGCTTTGAGGAGGTATGGCTTGAATCCAATTTCTAGGGTTAGATAACCAAAACCCAAAGCACCGATCACTATTATACCTGATCTTAAAACATTCAGCTTTGTCCGCGGGTTCATACTCTTTCCCTTGTTTGCTCCGATCTCTTCCGCCTTTCCGCCGGTAGTTCCTAATCTGCAACCCGATTTATGCACCGTTTTCTCGGATGAGGATACCAAATCAGCGCTCTCCCATTTTTCTAGTCTCTCAATTTCTGTTTCTATTCTCCTCGAAACAAATTTTAGAAGAACTCTCTATTTCTTAGTTTTTCCTGGGCCGAACCCAAATGTAAAGGCCCAAATAAATTGCGGTAAAAATGCTTTATATGGCGTCGTTTTTCATAGACATTAGACTGGACACCTGGCATCAGGTGGAGGAATCCGACGGCAGCTGGCTGGAAAGTAGAAACCGTAGGCATAAGCTGACCATTTCTAAATAAAAAAATCTTCAAATTTGTTTGGTGATGCTAATTAGGCATGGAATGAACCAGTTAACTTCAATCAATAGCGCTAGATACTTCACTTTCACGACTTCGTCGGCTGTTCTTAGACGGCAAAACTTGTTGATACGGTGCGTCGGCGGTTACGGCGGTGACAGCAAAATGGAAGGGACAGGTGTTGAAGCTGATGCTGAAAGAATTTTAAGAGCAATTACTCCTCCTCTTGACCCTACTAAGCATAAAGGCCAAGCAGGTAACTTTCGAGGTTAATCAATAAGATAATACGATTTTAGCTATTGGGTCATGGATTTTAATGGCTGAGTATCGATGATTGTCATTCAGGTAAAATAGCTGTTATTGGTGGGTGCCGAGAGTACACTGGTGCTCCTTATTTTGCTGCTATTTCGGCTTTGAAAATCGTTAGTGCTTTATTTTTTTCTCTGTTGTCATTCAATGTGTTAATTACGTGCTAATTTGTGTTAATGTGATATGGTTTGCTTTTGTTTCGTTTGAAGGGTGCTGACTTGTCGCATGTGTTCTGCACCAAAGATGCTGCTCCAGTTATTAAAAGCTACAGTCCTGAGTTGATTGTGCATCCTGTTTTGGAAGAATCCTATAGTGTTGGGTACTTTTCATTTCTCATTCTGTTGCTGCAGTTTTTTTTTGGTTTGCTTTTCTTCTGTGGAGTGATATACTGATGTTTGGTGAAATACTTGGCATGTTAGGGATGGGGACAAAAAATGTATATCAGGAAAGGTTGTAGCAGAGGTTGATAAGTGGATGCAGAGGTTTGATTGTCTTGTGGTTGGCCCAGGACTTGGAAGGGATCCCTTTCTCCTGGTACTTTATCTTAGAATTGTTTCAAACTTTTTTTATGGATTGGAGCCTCGTAATTTTATTCGGTTTCTTCAGCACTTAATCTATTTTGTGACAGGACTGCGTGGGTGAAATCTTGAAGCTGGCAAGGAAGTCAAATGTTCCAATTGTCATAGACGGGGTATGTATGCGGTATCAAAAGTATGTATTTGGTATCGGCTGGCAAGTAAGTGTACCTTTTATGCTTATGAAATGCACATTTCTCAGGATGGACTCTTCCTTGTAACGGACAGCCTTGATCTTGTCAGTGGTTATCCCTTAGCTGTCCTAACCCCAAATGTGAACGAATACAAGCGACTAGTTGAGAAGGTTCTAAAATGTGAAGTAAATGAGCAAGATGCTCATGCTCAGTTGCTATCTCTTTCAAAAATGTAAGTTTTTGTGTTTGGAATTACTCTGTGTTAGAAATTTTCTCATAGTGAGAATAAACTGCTGGATAGGTTTAAATCTTGTTAATGAGTATATTGAATGTGGCCTTGAAAACTTTCTAATTAACTGTTGCTCTATCATTCAGGATTGGTGGCGTAACCATCTTACGGAAAGGAAAATCTGATCTTATTAGTGATGGTCAGATAGGTAAGGAACATTCAATAGATTTATCTTGTGGCATGGACATATATGTCAAATACCAATTACATTTGTTACACGCTAATTTGTTTCTTAGTCTGGGATTGATTTCTGGAGAAGGTTCATCTTAGTGCCTGTAATGGTTCTGTTTGATGAGCTGCATCTTTGATTGGGTTTAGCTGACTCTCTGAACTAGTCCAGGGTCCTTTAACGCTTATTTTTAATTTCTGTTTAGGCGGCCAAACCTTTCAACTACTCCAGTTTTAATCATTGTTGGTGTATGCAGTAAAATCAGTGAGCATCTATGGTTCACCTCGGCGTTGTGGGGGGCAAGGCGATATCCTTTCTGGAAGGTGGTTGATTATATTGTGGAATATCAGTTACTCGAATAACAGTTTCAGATACTAGATTTGTCTTTTTATGTAACCAGACAACACTTATCATAACTCGACTGATTTTTTTATTGTGGACTGTTTGTGATGCGTCCTTTTCTTTGTGCCAGTGTCGGTGTATTCTTTTCTTGGGCACGGCTATGTATCAAGGCTGCTGAAGGACACTTGAGTATCAGGTTCAATCATGTATTCCATAAAATCTGCCTTGTCATCACTTGATTACGTTCCTTACAAGTTGATATTCCCTTGCAGTCCAATGAATCCTGCAGTTTTAGGGTGCATTGCTGGTTCTGCTTTGGTAAGGAAGGCTGCATCACGTGCTTTCGACGATAAGAAAAGATCAACTCTTACCACTGATATCATAGAGTTCTTGGGACGAAGGTAGACTAGTGTAACTCTAGCACTCTTGTTGAAAATATGAGTAGTTTTGTCTAAGCTCTCTTTTTATTTCCTGCAGTTTAGAAGACACCTGTGCAGCTCGTTGACGCTGTTTGATGTTTCACGATCTACCTGGACTGGCGTTTTAGAGTGGTCTAC
>NBIL01034023.1:0-10407 GCA_002752925.1 Viola pubescens var. scabriuscula
GGTCCCACTGTTAGAATAATCTGGGTGTTAAATTTTAACACCCTCTCTATCCTACTTAGCAATTGACACCTCAATAGTCCCCTACTGGAGCCAATAATCCCCAATAATCCCCTGCTAGAGATGGTCTTATCAATCTATGACTTTTTTTCTTTATCATCCGAGTGTTTATTAGTGGGGTATGCGGTATATTATAAATAGGGAGTTTCACACTAATAATAAAAAAACTATATATTATTTTTAATTTTTCAACTCAACGTGTATATAAAGATCATCTAACTAATAAAATTATTACGTATAGATAATGAATTACATATGGTATAAGATTGACAAAATTTAAAATTTAAAAAGGTTATAATAAGTGTACCTTTAACAACCTATTAATATTGTGATATAATTTTATGGATGGGGTAATCTTTGTATAGATGTTGATGAAATGAAAAGCTACGAACGTGTATAATTGGGGTCCATCATGACATGTCCGGAGTATGAAAGAATTTCTCCAAATGTGCGTGGTTGGTAATTCAGGTTGTTTTGGCTATAATCCTTGATCAGTTGAAAAATGATTTTTTATTCGAAAAAAACAAAACGACACGACAAATAGCTTCATGAACCAATTAAGATATGGCACGATAAGTATGAAAATCTTGTAGTAACTTACACAATCTCCATTGATCCAATCAGAATTAGAAAACGCCACAAAACATACCAGATTGGTATACTGTCCCTTCTCTCTTTACCGTACGTCTTTCATAACATGCATGACAGAATTAAAAGTAAATAAGTCACTCAAATATTTAACTGTATAATTTATATTTATAGACTCGAAAATGTTTAACTAACATAAGCATATACATGCCAAACGAGTTTAGAAATACCTAAAGTGAAATCTGAAAAAAAAAGACAGAGAATGATAGTTCGTGTCATAATATTTTTAGTTCTTCTCGACTAAATTTTGTCGATTTATTATATTTAACAGTACAAATCAGTTTTGTCCCTCTACTTTCACTACAATATTCAATTGCATGCGATGATATGTACTTGTACCGTACATGATGGTGGCTAAGATGTTGGTCGTTTTCTATGATCCACACAAACATAAAAACTAGTAGAAAACATTTCCCATGAGCGAAGTAAGAAATAAATGGACTTGTCTTGAGGTCTTTCAACAGAGACAGTGATGCAACTGCTATACGTGTCCAATACTTTACCATGTCACGACTTCGTTTGTACTCTCTCTTTGTGTGACGCGTAGCGTGCTGCTATGTCAATTCCATTTCTCTTGTACTTCAAAATTGATCTCCCACTGACAAGGAAATCTGGCATGGATATACTCTCCAGTAGTATATATCATTATATCTTCCCCTACTTAGTTACTCCTGGAGAGTGGCAAGACAGGACTATGGATAGGTTTCGGGTCAAAAACCTTTAGGACGCGTTTGGATTTGGGGGAAGAGGAGGCAAATGTTACCCCATTAAAGCATACCTTGTGTTAAAGAGGTTTGGACACATTTTGGGATTCATACAATTTTTCTAGACGTATCACCACTGAAATTTTAACATTTTAATCCTGCTAAAATGCAAACAACGTTGAATTTATCTCATTTAATAAACGAGACTGCTAAACTAGTCCTGATCTAAGCTCGTCAACTTAATCAGATAGGAAACTAGATCGATTAATTTGGTCACACGCCTAAAAAAAAATCAAAATTAACTAATTTGGACCTTTTTTCTTCATGATTTGGTTAATGTTCCATAAACTCAACCATGAATGTTTTCTGTGGACAGGAAGGTTTATGGATCATATATCCAATAATAAAATTCAACTAACCATGAAAAAAGAAACGAGTCAAAAAATATTAGGTTCTCTTTTTTTCCTAGACGAGACTGATTAGGGTGATCTCAGGTCTGATCACGTTCGGTTTTGTCTTAAGATGGGTCTAGTCTTTCACTGTCCGTTTAATATATGAATTTAAAATTTTAGTTTCGGTCTCATTTAAGTTAAGTATATTCTAGACAGAAATAAGACTTACCACCCCTCTATTTTGTTTTGGGGCTAAGATATTCTAGATCGAGCATTGTCAAACTTCGGTTATTTTTTATTCATTTTTACACTCAAATTTAATATTTACATAAAAATAAATAAATATTTTACCACTAAACAACTAGTGTTGAAATTTACACATCAAAAGAACACATTCTATTGTTTTCATAAAGGCTAAACGACCCTTGGGGTCCTGCGTTTGCACAATTGTCTCGAATAAATTTTTAGATTTACAAACGTCTGGTATAGGTCCTTACGTTTGTCAAAGTGTCTCATATAGATCCTTTTATTTTTTTTAATTCATTTTCTAATTTACGAAAATTTTAAAAAATATATTTTATGTTATATATATCTTACGTGAAATTAAAAAAATTATAAAATATTAAGGTACGCTAACGTGACAAGATATTGACGTGGCATATTAATAAAAAATTATTTTTTCCAAACTAAATTGGGCCACACGAACCACGTCACCAGGTGGCCCCACATACCAAAACTTACCTGTTGTCTGGCAGCCTCTCTCCTCGTTCTCCGTCTTCACCTCCTTTTTCTCTGTCACAATAACTCATGATGATGATGTATAATTACCGAATAGATGATGATTTATAATTGCCAAATAGAATTGGAAGACAAGAAAATGAACAAAGTGCAGAATATTGTATAAAGTTTGCACAAATAAATCTGCAGAAAAAAAAGTGCAGAATTAAATCTCCTCAAATAAAACTGCATAAATAAATCTGCAGAAATAGAATTACAAAAATAAATATGCAGAAACTAAACCGCAGAAACTAAACTGTAGCAGTAACAAAATTGCAGAAACTAAATTGCAGGAACTAAATTACATAGACTTAAAATTTTAGGGTTGTAGAGAATTTGGGAGCTAGGAATTTTGAATGGGTTATTGTGATAAAGAAGATGGAGATGAAGACTGAGAACGAGGAGAGAGGTTGCCAGCCAGAAGTAGCGATGGCAGTGGGTACCCATACCCGCATACCCGTCTATAACTATACCCGTTTGATCGAGTAATACCCGTTTTGACTAGGTATGGTTTGGTTATGGGTATGGGTAATACCCGCATTTATAATTTCACGTATAATTAGGTATGGTCCCCGCAAAATACCCAAACGGGTATAACCTATTTTTTTATTTTTTTTCATTTATTGAAAAAAAGGGTACGGTGGAAGAGGGTGATGGGTGTCGAATACGTAAAAAATAAATATAAATTACAATTTACTACTATGAACAAATTAATTGTAGATAGCAAGTAAGAGGATCGATCTATAGAGAGCAATGGTATGATTTTGTGTGTGTTTATAAAAACCAGTGATGACACTTAGATGAAATTTGGGATTTTTTTTTAAAGCTAAAATAGGAAATTAAATAAAACAGATAATTATCTTGGTCAAGAAAGATTACTCTTGGTCAAGACACAATTCAAGAAACAAAAATCAAATATATGAGGAAGATTCCTAGTAAAGGCTCGGTAGCTATAAGACATGAGTTACAATCATTGACGTAGAGGTATTCATCTTCAATCTACAGAGTTGTTAAAGGATCAAGGTACGCTTATGACCCCTACTTCCCTCCTATATCAACACCACCTCAGGTACGCTTAGAGATTATGCCTACCTAGCTAGCACCTTGCTAGTTAAAGGGTTTACTGAATTGGCTGATGATCGATTAGGGGAAGACAACTCCAGACCTAGTATCCTCGGGCGTCAGTCGGGACTGAATCTGATTTACCTTTCCCACTACCGTTTCGCGGATGTTCCAACAGCGTGTAGGTGTCTACTTCGATCCTCTTGGTCAATAATCCATAGCCAAGAGAAATGATTGTTGTGAGATCTATTCAACTCTAGATTGATCAAGTCTAAAACCAAACAGAAAATACGTTAACAATGATTACGAAATTAATTAAATGCAGATTCAAAGATTAGTAAAATCGATTAGGTCTCATGTAAACTCATTCTCATGCTTCGAAACGCCTCTACTAAGAATGATGTACTTAGCTACTCATACTCATGATTAAAAGCAACAATAACTATGAATTGAATTAATAAAAATCCTTTGTTTCCAAATGAGCAAAGTATGTAAAAATAGAGGTGGAAAACCAGAAGAAAGATTTAGAAATCCCGGCAGAACCAACTCTGTCTCCTCCAACCCTAGGAAGAGTATATATAGTTCCCTCTCCCTATAAAATAGCTAAGGCAGAAATAAAGGAAATTAACTCCTAATTAAATTCTAAATTGTATTTGAATTGTATCTGAAAACTCTCCTCCTCACATTAGAAGTCTAAAAAGATAAGACGAGAACAACTGGGCGTTACTCTGATGCTTCCTTAGATAATCACCAACAATCATCATGTTGGTGGGAGTCTTCCGCCAGTGCCACTTAATTCCTGTCTGCCTGGATAGGTCTTCTAAGTGAGGGATTGGCCAAGCGATTATGTCTTGGTCAATAGAGATGGCTTGGCCTAGAAACTTAGCCAAGAATCCGTCTACTCCAAATTTGCTCAAAATTGGTCTCAACCTTCTCCTAGTGTTCCTTTGTTCTCCGAAGATGCTTCTTGCAATAATCAAATGATTCACACAGAAAATCAATAGCAAACCATTCGAAAATCCAAGAAAATAAGTGGTAAAATCACTGCAATAAAAGCTCAATCAAATCCCCCCACTTATCTGATGCTTTCCCCCAAGCATAAAACACATAAAACATGCAAGAACAAATGTTAAAACCAGCAACCCAAATTCAACTCAAGAATCATCTCAACAAGGAAAATACCTAGACACTCAAATCATCCAGTCCATCCTAGATTAACAAGGTCTGTTCAATTCGCAGGAACATCTCACTCATTACAGCAAAACCAAGAATAGTTAACTTAAGACTTAAGAGAACAGTGGGGGAACAAATTCATTCATTCATTTTCTTTGTCTTCCCATAAGTCCAAAGGATACAAGAGTTACTGACACAAGCAAATGCACACACATCAAATAGAAAATAAAACCTGTAAACACAAATTATTGCCAAGTCAAGTCTGCATTGAGATATTTTTGATTGCCTACTTTAGAGTCCTTAAAAGCACTATTTCTTTTCTTATGGTTTTTTTTTCTTTGCTCACTTTGGAGTCTTTTATAGTGCTTTCTTTTCTTTTGCTTTTTCTTGCTTGCAGAAAAATAAAACATATAAAGCTCAAGCATTGGACACACCTGGCTTAGCTTGTTCGGCCCAGTAGTAAAGGATTAGCTAAATGCACTTCGGAGAGTTTCGCCTATTTAAGGGGTGATGGTGTCGAAGCATCAACACCGTACAACCCCATTGGTTCCAGGTAGTGTCCACACAACACGCAAGAGAATAAATAAAAGACTCCACAAGCAATGCAGGATTAAAAAGACTGGCAACTCTGTGTATCATTTGGACAGATCAATTGCTCACTTGGTCAGGACAAAAAGTTCAAACTTGGTCTATTGCCTGGCCAAGACAAATCCTCTAGAGATCATCTCAAGTTCTAGGCTAACTGATCATGGTTCTGAGGTGAGAAGTGAGAGTTATTGGCATTGAACATGTTACACATAGGTTGCCTTGTTAATCAAACATGGATTATAATTTCTAAATGTCATGGTATTTTAAGAGTTGAAATGAAATTTCAAGGAGAACAAGGGGTTTGGTTTTCATACAGTCACAGCAAAACATATATCATTCAAGGGTCTATTCCTAAAAACACACAAAATCGAAAGAAAATCATGCAAAAAAATTTAAAACATACCTAGAATTTGCAATTTAATCTATCTAAAAATCTTACTCATGTATAAAATAATTAAAACACTCAAAACATTAAATTCACATCAAAAATAAAATCACACATGGCAGTATAAAACCTCTCCCCTACACTTATTAGACACATTGTCCTCAATGTAAGAAAGAACAAAAACAGACAGAAAAAAAAAATTTAAAAAGTTAGGAAATCATGCATAAGTAGTGAAAAGAAAGAAAGATAAAAACAGAAGTATGTACATAAAATGAAAAGAGGTGACCTAGGGCAAGTCACTCAGACTCAAGGTCCGTGTGGAAGTGAGGGGCTGGTGTGCGCATCAAATTTATTGTGGAGAAGGCAGAGGGAGTCAAGAATACTTTGGTTAAGGGTGATAGTTTGCTAGAGGAGTTCATGTGTCTTTTGTTGGGCAGCCAAGAGAGAAGACAAAGTCCCTGGAGGTTGCAGCAGGCTGGTCCTTCCTTGCTAGCTTCTTGGCCAAGGAGAGCATCTTGATCAACTTGATGCTCTGTTGTTGGTGCTTCTTCTTGTTTCTCCTCGACTGTAAATTATACTGTTGGGAATTCCAGTAGGGCCAATGTGTATATACCAGTGTGTTTTGGTTCAAAAAATTTGGCCTCCTTTGGTGTGTACCCTGTATTATAACAAACAACACCTTTCTCCAAATGGAAGAATCATATTTGGTCTAGGGCTTCAAGGGTCAATAGTCTGTGGGCATTAACTTCAAGGAATTTTACAGTAGCATAATTGAGGTGTCCTGATTTACATGCAAGCATGGTAATCAAGTTACCTAAGACCATGTTTTTCTTTGAGGAAGCAAATTCCTTGGCCAACCAATAGCCCAAACTGATTTTCTGGCCAGTATGCAAACACCATAGAATAAATAACTCAACTTTCTACAGGGCCCCAGACATATTTTTTTTGGCATAGAAGTTCATGGCCAGGACCCTATGAAGGATCCTCAGGACTAGGGGTGTCAATTAGACCCGAGTCCCGGTTCCGGTCCGGGGAATTCGGGCCGGGTCCGGGTCTAATTTTTAGTCCCTTTTTTTTCCGGGACCGGGTCTGGTCCCGGCCCGAAAATTTCCGGGTCTACGAGACCGGTACCGGGTCTGGTCCCGGGACCCGGATAACTTTAAAAAAAAAAAAAAAATTCCTCACTTCTTCTCTCTCTCAAATTAAACAGCTAATCAAAATTATCAAATAAACCAGCATCAAATTAAACAACTAATCAAATAAACCAGCAGCAATTCGATTAACCCATACGAATCCAAGCAGCAATTCGATTAACCCAAACAATTAACCAAACAGTAATTCGATTGACTCTCCAATTAACCAAAACCAGCAGTTCAATTAGAAATTATCTATTAATTAAACAAAAACGAAAATTTAATTAACTCAATAATTAACCAAATTCAGCAATTCAAATAGCAATTAACCAGTAATTAAACAAACATAGCAATTAACCAAACCAGCGGCCCCATTCTTCTTCTTCCTCAAGTCGTTGATGCCACTGCCAGCCACCAACCGGCGGCAACCAAGAAACCAATAGCCGTGTATATTTGTTGAGATTTGTAGAGATGGAGTTGCATTAAAATAAAGAAGTAGTAAATTACCACTAGATCTGATTTCAAGCCCGTCGTCGCCGCCCATCACAATCCATCATCCAAATCCACCAACAGCTCTAATGTCAAACGCGTCGTCGACATCGTCAAGGATACGATCTGGTCTGGGCATGGCTCTTTTGAAGTCTCCGACGGCGGAAAAAAAGGAAAGGAAGAAGAAGAAGGGTAGAAAAAGGGAAAACATGAAAAGAAAAAGAAGAAGAAGGTCGTATATAAATATTTAACAAACTAATTAATTAAAAAAAAAAACAATACGGGTCCGGGTCTGGTCCCGGACCCCGAGGATTTACACGGGCCAGGACCGGGACTAGAAATTTTTTTCACGGGACTGGGACTGGTCCCGTACGTATCAATTCGGGTCTGTCCAGGTCCGGTTCGGGTCTGGCCCGCAGACCCGAATTGACACCCCTGCTCAGGACTGGATCACAAAACTTATGGGCTTTGGAGGTCTTAGTGAAGTGAGCCTATAGGTCTCTTGTGAGAGACCTGAAGGCTTCATTAGCATCCCAGTCCTTGGGGATCTCATAGTGAGTAGAGGGATACCAAGCGGGGATATCCTTGTCACTAGGTACAAAACCCAATAGCACATCAAAATCATGCAAACTCATAAATTTCCACTGACCACACAGTCTAAAATTAATGACTTCTCCCTTAAAAATACCAGGCCGCTCTCTGCCCCTGTATTCTTGAGCTATATAATCAATCCAAAAGGTGGAGTAGAACTCCAAACACAGCTTAGTGTGCACAACATTGGTCACAAAAAATACTGGACCCCAACCCATGTCATGCTCTAATTTTTTAAAGTCTAGTAGGCACACCTAGACTATGTAGCAGATCATAATCAAAAGTAGCACAGGGAGTTATTTTACCATCCTTAATTCGAGCTTCTAATTTCTCTTTATCATCATAGGAATCTAGATTCAACCATCCACCAAAGTTAGGAGCTTGGAGAGTGAGTTTAGTGCATCTTACCTGCCGAGCGGGGTTGGAAATGCTCTTGAGATAGTCACTCTCAAGTTCTTCGTTTGGCTCTTGTGCAGTGGTCATGAGTTCTTTGCCCTTCCTGAGCTCAGCGGCAGGGGAAGAGGGTCCAACTTGTTCCCTAAGCTGAAGAATCTTATGCGTCGTGTGCTTAACCCTTTTTGTGCTAGGAGTGGTGGCAGAGGCAGATGCAGGGGTTCTTCCATGCTTGGTGTGTCTTTTTGTGGTTTGATTGACCGCCTGTGTCTCCATTCTTCTCTTCACAGGCGATTCAGAGGTATCTCGTCAGAGTCGATTTCTGATGCCTGTCCTACTTGGCCAACTTTTACCTCCAACTATTAGGCTACTAGAGTCGTAGTGGGATTCAAAATGGCTTTGAGGGGTTGGTTTACTTTCGATGAGATATCCATGGCATCTGCTGTTAGTGATACTCGCGGGGCAGATTCGAGGGCAGTATCGAAGGATGTGAGGACCGTGGCTGTGAAGTTTTTTGTTGATAGTGTTTCGCGCCGCGAGCTGGTCGTCTGCAGTGAATTGGACGGGGCTGAGCCAAGGGTCATTGGAGACAAAGGTGATGGGCTTCTCGGATGGCTAGAAGCAGAGGGAATTCTATGGGTTGGCGATAGAGTGGGATGTGACGAGTATTGTCTGCGTCTGAGAGTGAGTTCAACCAAAATTGAGGCTCTGGATCTTGGCATTACCATTTCAGTGGTTGTTGGAAGGTTGAAGAGGTGAGGTCGCCTGAGAAGAGAGGTAGCGGTTGTGTACGCAAGAGACTGGAAGTTGGGGAAGCAGGGAGGTTGTTTCTTCATTTTTTGCGCTTTTATACTTTCTGAAGGACACGTGTCAAAAAGGAGCGCTCTTGGCCAAGAGCGTTTGGCGATGCGAATTCCTCTTTCTTGGCCAAGACTCACCTTTTTGGCCTCTTTTGGTATCCTGCGGTGAAAACATAAGATTTTGTTAGAATTGAATTTTTTCTTTGTTGAAGGACTTAGAACATTGAATTTTTTCACAGTTTCTAATGAAATGATTGCTCCTTCTTTATCTCGCTCCTGCTTCCTTTCTTTTATTCTCCTAATAAGATCACAGTCAATTGGATCAGGGAGATCACAATCAATCGGGTCAGCCGCACTTAGTCCATAACCTTCCTTAGTAGAAGGTTCAAAAACTCACTGCATCATACATGTTAAACTTAATGATTTGTCCACAATATTCAAGAGTTAAACATCTATGAAAGACATCAATTAAGGCTCTCGTAATCCTTAGAAAAGGTCTGCCCAAAAGGACATCAGTTTTGTTTATAGAAAATCCATGTTCATGTCAACGACATAAAAGTCGACATGATATATGAAGTCATTGACTTGGACAAGGACGTCCTCAACAACTCCCTTAGGATAAATGATGGATCTGTCAGTAAGTTGGATGACTACTATGGTCTCCTTCTGATGTGTGTGTATTTTGCATGATTTTTCTCTCTTTATCAGCCCTATTTTGGCTATGGATCTGCCAATTTACTCTATCTTCCCTCACTTTTGCAGATCTAGGTTAAAAGAGAGATAGATGCTGAAACATGCCTTTTTGGATGAAATTCTGCGGAACTTAAAGCTTAAAGCGTCGTCTTACCCTAGCAGCTGATCAAGTCGTCTTACCCTAGCAGCTGATCAAGTCGTC
The DNA here is from genome assembly GCA_002752925.1 of Viola pubescens var. scabriuscula. Classification (NCBI taxonomy): domain Eukaryota; kingdom Viridiplantae; phylum Streptophyta; class Magnoliopsida; order Malpighiales; family Violaceae; genus Viola; species Viola pubescens. The sequence goes on from NBIL01034023.1 coordinate 10,088, forward strand.
TTGCCCTAGAAGCTTCCATAAGATTCCCAGAATATTCCCTAGCCAAGTCATCTTGCCCTAGACGATATCGTCTTTTCTTGCCCTCGACGCCATATCTACCGTCTTACCCTAGACGCCGAATATTCCCTTTTCGGACCAAAGAGATTTATTCCGTGTTTTTGTAGCTCCTTAGNTGTATTTTGTCTTTTTCCATATTTTAAGGGATATTTAAGCATTTTAGGTTTTTTAGGGTTGGTAGCCGCCACTCCCCACCTTCTCTCTTTCTCTTTTTCTTCTTTCTCCTCTCCTCCCTTTGGCTGGCGGCTCAAGAACCATTTTCC
>NBIL01034034.1:0-15121 GCA_002752925.1 Viola pubescens var. scabriuscula
TTTTTCTTGTGTAATGTCAGGTGTTCCTTTGGGATAGCAATAATGTAAATAAAAGTGAGAACGTAAGATAAAAAGAAGCAGTTGGCAGTCTTGGCCAAGAACGAAAGTATCCTTGATCAAGATCCTTGTGGATTGAGGATGAATATCCTTGTGTTGATGATTGTATCTCATGTCTCATAGCTGCCAGCCCCTACTAGGAATACTCTATCATAATTGATTGTTATCTTTTGCTGCTTGCGTCTTGACCAAGAACACCATTCTTGGCCAAGACAATTTCTGTTTTATTTATTTGTTAGTTTTAATTCTTGCACACCAAATCCACTTTCACCTAAGTGCTACCACTGGTTTTCACAAGCACACACATAGATCATACCATCGCTCCCTGTGGATCGATCCTCTTGCCACTATCTATATTTATTTATTTTTAGTAGTAAGTTGTAATTGACTTTTATATTTGACGGGCTCAACGACGCCCCAGTCAGCTTGCGCAATGGGATTTGATATAGGTGGCTGGTACATAGTTCGAGTGGGAGATTATTGGGCTCTAGTGATGGGCTTGGTGGTACTTCATTCAAGTGGACATTAATGAGCTCAGGTTGTGGGCTCTGTGGTACTTAGTTCGATGGGGAGATTATTGAGGTGTGCGAACCAAAGTCCCACATCGGAAATATGAGAAATAAAGAATGAATATAAGAGTGGTGGAACTCTTAATGAAATAAAACCTTTCGTAAAAATTGTGCAGGATTAGGCCCAAAGCGGAAAATATCATTCTATTAAGATACACTAGGTGATTTTTATTTCTCTAACAAGTTGTAGTAGAGCCTAAGGTTCAGCTAGGACTGCCCAAATGGGCTTTGAAGTGAGTGCACACTGTGAATCTCCATGTCGAGCTGAAGAAAAAAAGTGCGGAGAATCTTTGGTCTGAACAGGAAGATGTACGATGAATCTTCGGTCTGAATAGGAAGAAGTACGATGAATCTCTAAGTCGACCTGGAAAGTTACTCGGTGGGCCTCCTAGCGGAGCCCTATGGTACATAGTTCAAGGGGGAGATTGTTGGGCCTTAGTGGTTCATTCGAGGGGAGATTAATGAACCCAAGTTGTGGGCTCTTTGTGGTACTTAGTTCGAGAGGGAGATTATTGAGGTCTGCGAAACAAAATCCCACATCGGAAAGACGAGAAATAAAGACTAAATATAAGAGTGGTGAGATACCGGTGAACTTTTATTTCTCTAACAAATGGTAGCGGAGTAGAAGGTTTGGTTGGGCCTGCACAATGGGCTTTAATGTTGGTGGCTGGTACATAGTTCAAGTGGGAGATTGTTGGGCCCTAGTGATGGGCTTGGTGGTACTTCATTCAAGTGGAGATTAGTGATCCTAGGTTGTGGGCTCTATGGTACTTAGTTCGAGGGAGAGATTGTTGAGGTGTGCGAACCAAAGTCCCAAATTAGAAAGACGAGAAATAAAGAATGAATATAAGAGTGGTGGAACCCTTAATGGAATGAGGCCTTATGTAAAAATTGTGCAGGATCAGGCCCAAAGCGGACAATATCATTTTATTAAGATACACTAGGTGATTTTTATTTCTCTAACAAATTGTAGCGGAGCCGAAGGTTCGGCTAGGCGTGCGCAAATGGGTTTTGATGTGAGTGGCACAATGTGAATCTCCTAATCGAGCTGGGGGGAAAATACGGAAAATCTTTGGTCTGAACATGAAGATGTACGATGAATCTTCGGTGTGAACAAAAAGAAGTACGATGAATCTCCAGGTCGAGCTAGAAAGTTACTCGGTGGGCCTCCTACGCGGGCCATGTGGTACATAGCTCGAGGGGGAGATTGTTGGGCCTTAGTGGAGGGATCGGTGGTACTTTGTTCGAGGGGAGATTAATGAACCCAGGTTGTGGGCTCTATGTGGTACTTAGTTCAAGAGGGAGATTGTTGAGGTGTGTGAAATAAAGTCCCACATCATAAAGACAAGAGAAATAAAGACTGAATATAAGAGTAGTGAGATACCAGTGGGATTTTATTTCTCTAACAAATGGTAGTGGAGCTGAAAGTTTGGATGGGCCTGAGCAAAAGGCTTTGATGTGGGTGGCTAGTACATAGTTCGAGTGGGAGATTATTGGGCCTTAGTGATGGGCTTGGTGGTACTTCATTCAAGTGGAGATTAGTGAGCCCAAGTTGTGGGCTTTGTGGTATTTAGTTTGAGAGGGAGATTGTAGAGGTGTGCGAACCAAAGTCCCACATCGGAAAGACGAGAAATAAATAATGAATATAAGAGTGATAGAACTCTTAATGGAATGAGGCCTTTTATAAAAACTGTGCAGGATCAGGCCCAAAGCGGACAATATCATTCTATTAAGAGACACTAGGTTATTTTTATTTATCTAACAAATTATAGCGGAACCGAAGGTTCGGCTAGGCCTGCGCAAATGGGCTTTGATGTGAGTGGCACACTTTGATTCTCCAGGTCGAGCTGGGGGAAAAAAGTCCAAAGAATCTTTGGTCTGAACAAGAAGATGTACAATGAATCTTCGGTCTGAACAGAAAGAAGTGCGATGAATCTCCAGGTTGATCTGGAAAGTTACTCGGTGGGCCTCCTAGGCAGGCTGATACGATCCTATTAGCCAAGGATGCGTATGTCGCCGTTTGGATCTAGTTCAAGGGTTTGAAATTGCGCGGAATGATACGGGGCTCCCTTAGATGAGGTTAGACATGGTAAAGATCTGCCTTACCCAACCTAATCGAACTAAGTGAGGTTCTTTTTCGCTTCCCTAGACCTAAACTCACACTTGGGAGAATCAACCTAGGTGGCTCGAACAATGGGTGCAAATTAGGGTTTTACTTGCAACGACTTGAGCTTGCGAACTCAAGTGAAACAAGACATATAAGAGAATCCACTCTTGCCACACGAGAGTCCACTCGTAGACACAAAGGTAAAAACCTCAATTTATCAATAATCTCAAAATTGTTTCACAATGAAGCCAAGCGGCTCCTTAAATAGCAAAACCCTAATATGATATTAAGGCCAACACGAAACCTACTCGTGTTTTACCTCTAATTAACTAATTAAAGTAAAAAAAATTATATTAAGTAAGTCTTAGAATGATAAAATAGGAAATCACACGGCCGGGCTTTGAGTTGGACCGTACCTCCAAGTCGCATTGCGTTGGGCGCGCCCTTCATCGGCGAGTATGTCGGCATGGGCTATCTCTTGATCCGCTCGTGCGAATGACTTGTAACCAGGCTCATATGAAAGATAACACCCCAAAATATTAGGGAGGACATCCCTCCTCTAGGTCCAAACCTCACTAGCCTAAATGGCTCGGATAGTGTCGCCGGATGCGTTTGGGAATCCTCGGTTGCGTAGGACTTTGATCAGCGACAATGTCGGCGCGGGCGATCTTTCGATCCACTCGTCCGGATGGGATGAAAATTAGCCCAATACGAGCTAGCATCCTCAAATATTGGGGAAGGCATCTTGTCCCTAGCCTGAACCTCATTGAGTAGAGATGGGCGCGTCCCATCGAGACTATGATTAGCGTGACTAGTCTTGGGACCTTCTCGCGCAGCACGGCTTCTTTGATCAGTGTCTCTCACTCAAGCTCCATGTATAGCAGCTGAGATAACTTCCCTTGAATCTCCTTTCCTTTGGTACGATTCATTGGCCCGAGTGGTGGCAAGGGCACGGTGGGTGCGTGGATGGACGTATGCGATGGGCATGGGATCGCATCATTCTCTCCCTCTTTGAAAAGATTCAAATTCGAATCTTCATCCTCGTCCTCACCTACATCAAAATAAGTTAAGTCAGTCACGTTGAACGTAGCACTAACCGAACCATACTCACTATGTAAATCCAATTTGTAGGCGTTGTCATTGATCTTGGCGATGATTTGGAATGGTTCATCTCCGCACGATGCCATCTTTCCGCGACGTTGGCTAGGAAAATGCTCCCTTCGCATGTGGAGACAAACCCAGTCAACCACGTTGAAGGAAACTAATTTCCTTCCTTGGTTTCTCTTTCGCGTTAACTTTTCATTCATCCGCTCAATACTGTGTTTGGCTTGCTCATGGATCTTCTTGACTAGCTCGGCCTTCTTGCTACCATCTATACTATGCACTTCACTCAAAGGTAAATGGGTCAAATCCAATGGTGTCAAAGGGTTAAAGCCATACACAATCTCAAAGGGTGAATAACAAGTAGTAGAATGCACAGAACGGTTGTAGAAAAAATCAATAGAAGGAAGATACTTAACCCAATTAGACACATGCTTACGAACCAAGGTGTGCAATAGAGAACCAAGTGTCCTGTTGACCACCTCTGTTTGTTCGTCGGTTTGTGGATGGCAATATGACGAGAACAAAAACTTTGTTCCTAGTTTCTTCCACAAAACCCTCTAGAAATGGCCGAGGAACTTTCCATCATGATCACTAATTATACTCACTGGTACACCATGTAAGTGCACAACTTCTTTGAAAAATAAGTTAGCAATATGAGTTGCATCATGTGTAGTATCACAGGGAATAAAGTGCACCATTTTTTAAAACCTGTCTACTACCACAAAGATACTATCCTTCCCTCACTTAGACTTAGGCAACCCTACAACAAAATCCATGGACAAATCAGTCCAAGGGTGGAAAGATACTGGTAAAGGCATGTACTCGCCGTGATTAGCAACCCTAGATTTTGCCTTACGGTAAATTATACACCTAGCAACGATGCGAACAACATCGCGCTTCATATGGGGCCAATAAAAATATTCTTTGAGTACATCCAAGGTTTTTTTCACACCAAAGTGGCCCATCAATTTGTCATTATGTGACTTATGCACAAGCAACTCACGCAATGAACATTGGGGCACACACAAGCGCTTACGCTTAAATAGATAACCGTCATGCTTATAGTATTTGGACTCAGACTTAGACTCACAAGTAGAATAAATCTCTCCAAATTTAGATTCAGTAGCATACAGTTCAATGATATGTGCGAAGCCAAGTAACTTAGCGTTAATTAGTACATACCTCTTAGATAGCGCGTTGGCCACTATGTTCTCCTTACCCTTTTTGTATTGGATGTGGTAAGGGAATGATTCAATGAACTCCATCCATGCAGCATGGCGTTTATTCAGATTACTCTGTCCCTTGAGGTACTTCAGACTCAAATGGTTCGTGTACATAATGAACTCACGCGGCATCAAGTAGTGCTGCCATACTTCAAGGGTGTGCACTAGGACATACAACTCCTTGTCATATGTGGAATACCGAAGTTGTGCGTCCTTCAGGTTCTCCCTAAATAAGGACACGGGTCTCTGCTCTTGCATGAGGACAGCACATATCCCAAATCCGCTCGCGTCGCATTGCACCTCAAATGCCTTATGAAAGTCCGGCAGGGCTAACACGGGCGCCGAACATAGGCGTTCCTTGAGCATGCAAAAGGCCTCTTCTTGCTACTGCTCCCATCTGAAAGGAACATTTTCATTAGTTAGTTCATTCAAAGGTGCAACAATGGTGCTAAAGTCCTTGACAAAATATCTATAGAAGCTCGCCAAGCCATAGAACGACCGCACGTCGCTTGCGTTTTTCAGCGGCGGCCACTCCTTGATGGCCTTGATCTTCTCCTCGTCCACCTTCACGCCATCTACACTCACAAAAAAACCTAAAAATCCAACTTGTTCTAAAGTAAAGGAACATTTGTTAAGTTTGGCATACAGTTGTTATTCACGAAGTGTAGAAAAGATTAGTTTAAGGTATGAAACATGCTCCTCCAAGGATTTGTTGTAGACTAGAATATCAAAATAAACTACCAAAAAATTTCCAGTAAAATGCCTAAGGACATGATTAATCAACCTCATGAAGGTGCTGCGTGCATTTGTCAACCCAAACGGCATGACCATCCATTCGTATAAGCCATTGGGCTTAAAAGCCGTTTTCCATTCGTCACCTTCTTTCATGCGGATTTGGTGATAACCAGACATTAAATTAATCTTAGAGAATATTCTGCTACCACTTAACTCATCAAGCATATCATATAAACAAGGGATAGGGTGGCGATACTTTACAGTGATTTTATTGACGGCTCGGCAAACAACACACATGCGCCAAGACCCATCCTTCTTGGGTACCAAGAAGACAGGCATCGCACAAGGGGACAAACTTTCCCTCACGTATCCTCTGTTAAGTAGCTCATCTACTTGCCTCTGCAACTCTTTGGTCTCCTCAGGGTTGCTCCTGTAGGCCGATCGGTTAGGAATTGACGAACTAGGCACAAAGTCGATTTAGTGCACGATTCCTCGAATCAGCGGTAAGCCAGAGGGCATCTCTTCTAGGAAAACATCTTGTAACTCTTGAAAAAGAGAATAAATAGAGGGNGGGGGGGAATATTCGAGAGGATTAGGGTTATAAGCGTTTGGGCATAAAGGCCTAAAGCGAAGCAAAATTAGTGGACAACTCGTGCCAAAACAAGACTTTTGTAAGCACAAAGCTTGCCTCACTTCTCTCCCCTTGGCATATACACTCATTTTATTTTTATTTTCCTCTTCTTTTGTGTTAATAATGCCCTCTAACGCATGCTCACTCTTTTCATGTGGGTTATTTTTCTCTTTTTCTCTCTTCCCATGCTCACTCTTTTCATGGGGGCTGTTTTTTTTTTTATTTCCCTCTTCCCATGCTCACTCTTTTCATGAGGGTTGTTTTTATCTCTCTTTATTTTATACACTCAACTCTCCTCTATTTCTCTCTATGTTGGTAGTGATTTCGAACTCTACAAACCGTTTCACTAGCCATTGTTGATCCTCGTAGACTTGTGTTGGTGTCAAAGGAGCAAGGGTGAATTTACGACCATCTTTTACCAACTTATACCTATTGCTCCGACCTTAATGATCCACGTGTCTATCATACTATTAAGGTCTACCAAGCAGAAGATGACTCGCTTGCATCAGGACCATGTCGCAAAGAATTTCGTTGTGCTAATTCCCAATAGAGAATGCAGTTACGACTTGCTTGGTGACTTTCACTTCTCCACCGTCGGTCATCCATTGAAGCAACTAAGGTTTCGAATGTGGCATGACAAGAAGGCCTAATTTGTGTACTAGTAAGGCACTAGCACAGTTGGTGTAACTTTCATTGTTGATGATTAAGGAGCACATCCTTTTTGCCACCAAACAACGGATGTGGAATAGGTTTTCCCGTTGTTCGCGGTCGCTTGCTTCTGCCTTGCTTTGCACACTAAGGTTGTGCCTGGTGACAAGCACTCTAGAGCCCTGAAGCTCTTCGGTTGATCGCATACAAGGTGTGAGGAGCTCGGACTCCTTGACTGGTCGCGCACTAGGCGCTGAATGCTCGGGCACCACAGCGCGTATTAGGGTTTCGCTTTGTGGCTGACGCCTAGGGTTCGCCTCGGTTTCCTTGGGAATTATGAACTGTGGGGCAGCAACCTGCTTCCCTTTGCCTCGCCTGGAAAAAGCCTTACATAGACCCGTATCTCTACCCTCGGGTCGTGGCATACTCAATGCAAGAGGGCTTGGAGCGCCTTCATAGTTAAGGTGACCACTCAGCACCCTACCTTCATTGGTTTCGGCTCTAGCTCTTCTCTCGATCGAGACCTTGCTCATCCACTCCTCTAACTCGATTAAATTCGCATTAAGTTCCTTGAGATAGTTAATCAAGTTGCGCTTATCTCGAATGTTTGAAATTTTATCCGCCATACCTGAATTCCTAAAAACGTAACACAAAAGTACAAACGTAAAATTGCACTAATCCTAGCACTCCCTCACGTATTTACTCTCGTGTTTAAGCTCTCTAATACTCTCACCAAATTACTCAATGTCTCTGCCTTGTGCCTGCAAATGGTTAGTGACTCAAGAGTTTCAAAGAAAAGCTTCCAAGGAAGACGCGCAATGATAACTAGCTTCGAAATAAACTTGGATGCTTAACAAGAGGTTAGTTGCAAGAGCAATCAACTAAACAAATGTTAGGCTAGAGTAGAAGACAATAATAGGAATCAAGGAAAGGCTCAAAGACACAAAATTGACTCGATTAACTCATGATTTGTGTGCTCAGGTGCGATTGCCAACTTTTGATTCTATCAACCGATTTCACTTTTGTCTTCTGTTTTGGAATGCCAATACTTTGTATGTTTTTTGTATTCTGGCAGAATCAATCTTTTGCAAAAAATTTTTTTTTACTCTTTTAGCTATTGAATGTAGCTACTACCACAATGATAAAAGGACTGACACTTTGTATTTTTTTTTTTTTTTGAGAGAGAAAACAAATCACCACACAAAATTTCAAGCAAAACGCACACACACTTTGTGAAATCGCACACACAAGAGCTAACCCTAGCTTGACACAACTAACACACGACACACAAGAAGATTGGTTATAGATCGGGGTAGAAGAAGAACCAATCTCAACAAACGAAAAACAAATAAAGGTAGAAGGGATATAAACCAAACCGTATGAATGCCTTGTGCTCCGCTACCACATGGTATGATCCTATTAGCCAAGGATGCGTATGTCGCCATTTGGATCTAGTTCAAGGGTTTGGAATTGCGTAGAATGATACGGGGCTCCCTTAGACGAGGTTAGACCTGGTAAAGACCTACCTTACCCAACCTAATCGAACTAAGTGAGGTTCTTGTTCGCTTCCCTAGACCTAAACTCACACTTGGAAGAATCAACCTAAGTGGCTCGAATAATGGGTACAAATTAGGGTTTTACTTGCAACGACTTGAGCTTGCGAACTCAAGAGAAATAAGACATACAAGAGAATCCACTCTTGCCACACGAGAGTCCACTCGCAGACACAAAGGTAAAAACCTCACTTTATCAATAATCTCAAAATTATTTTACAATGAAGCCAAGCGGCTCCCTAAATAGCAAAACCATAATATGATACTAAGGCCAACATGAAACCTACTTGTGTTTTACCTCTAATTAAATAATTAAAGTAAAAAAAATTATATTAAGTAAGTCTTAGAATGATAAAATAGGAAATCGCACAGTCGGGCCTTGAGTTGGGCCGCACTTCCAAGTCGCATGGTGTTGGGCGCGCCCTTCGTCCACGAGAATATCGGCATGGGCTATCTCTTGATCCGCTCGTGCGAATGACTTGGAACCAGGCTCATATGAAAGATAACACCCCAAAATGTTTGGGAGGACATCCCTCCTCCAAGTCCGAACCTCACTAGCCAAAATGGTTCGGACAGTGTCGCCGGATGCGTTTGGGAATCCTCGGTTGCGTAAGACTTTGATCAACGACAATGGCTGCGTGGGCGATCTTTCAATCCACTCGTTCGAATGGGCTGAAACTTGGCCCAACACCAGCTAGCATCCTCAAATGTCGGGAAGGCGTCTTGTCCCTAGCCTGAACGTCATTGAGCCGAGATGGCTCGGACAACATCGTTGGGTGCGTCCATCGAGGTTATGATTAGCGTGACTAGTCTTGGGACCTTTTTGCGCAGCACGGCTTCTTCGATCAGCGTCTCTCGCTCAAGCTCCTTGGATAGCAGCTGAGATAACCTCCCTTGAAGCACCTTTCCTTTGGCGCGAGTCATTGGCCCGAGTGGTGGCAAGGGCACGTTGGGTGCGCGGGTGAGCGTATGCAATGGTCCATACGATGGGTTTGGGATCGCATCACGGGCCCTATGGTACATAGTTCGAGGGGGAGATTGTTGGGCCTTAGTGGAGGGCTCGGTGGTACTTTGTTCGAGGGGAGATTAATGAACACAAGTTCTGGGCTCTATGTGGTACTTAGTTCGAGGGGAAGATTGTTGAGGTGTGCGAAACAAAGTCCAACATCGGAAAGACAAGAGAAATAAAGACTGAATAAAATAGTGGTGGAACTCTTAATGGAATGAGACCTTTTATAAAAATCGTGCGGGCTTAGACCCAAAGCGGACAATATCATTTCATTAAAAGATACCGGTAGGCTTTTATTTCTCTAACAATATTGTATGTTACCAAAAAAAAATTACAAAAAAGACTAGTAGTATTAGATGCAACACCTCTGTATACAAAAATGAAAGACCATGCTGCATATTTTAGTTATATTCGCAAAGGGCTAATTAAGGGAAAGCAAATGTGGACATGTACCTAAGGGTACAAAATGCTAACGTTGAAGGATCTAACATTGCTTTAGTACTTCAATGCACTTGATTTGTTTTTAGGAATATCGAGACCCTATACTCACTAATAGTATTTAGATAGCGTCTGTGTAAGACATGCTACTTCAGGTGACAAGATAAGGTTCACACATTTTAAAGCAAAGGAAAAAGGGTCGTGAAAGGTTTGGTGAAAACGAGAAACACAAAATTTCATAATTTTGTATGTTTTTTTAGTGCAATTTTTACATAAAAACAATAATTATCCTGAGTCCTAACTAACAATATACTTAATGACCCTAATAACATTTTTCCCAATTTTATTAAACTTTTCTCTTAGTGATTTTTATTATTTTTTTATAATAAAAGAATGATGATGATAATAATAAGGTTAATAATATTAATTGCCCCTGTACTCGAGTTACCTAATTGATTTGACTCTATAAATCTTTTTTTGTCCCGATTTTGTCCATCTACTACTTATCGCGTATTTATTCGGCTCCTCATGCATATATGGGTATTAAATATGCACACCTGATATTTTTTATATTATTTTTTTATGACGTAGCGCTCCAAGTTAGTATTTTTTTAAAACAAGATTTTTCTTTAAATTTCTCTTAAAAAATCAAAAAAATTCAAAATTTTGAAATAATTCAAGAGAAAAGAATTTTAAAAGAATTGATATAATTATTTTTTAAATTATTGGAAATACAAAAAACCAATATATAATCTGTTTTTTTCAAAAAAAATCAAACTTAACTAATTTTTGGAGTTAGAATTAACTACAAGAAAAAAAAGTTTTTAGCTTTAATTTTTGTTACAGGTTTTCCTAAATTTTTTTTGAAAAAAAAAATTATATAATTTTCTTGAATTATTTTCGAATATTTCTAAATTAACTACAACCATATCAGTTTTTTAAAACTATTTTCTTTTTTCTTGAATTATTTCGAATATTTTAATTTTTCTGATTTTATTATTATTTTTTTATATTTCTTTTTTAAAAATTATTGACGTGGAGCGCCACATCATTAAAAATAATATAAAAATGTCATGTAAAAGTAGTTAACGACCATGTGTTTACGACATCAAGGGAGGGCCGAATTAATACGCGATAAGCAGTAGAGGGATGAAATTGAAACAAAAAAAAGGTACAAGGGCTAAAGTAATAAGCTAATTTGAGTATAAATTCTACAAATATCATTAACCTATTATATTAATAACAAGAATAATAGTGTGTTGCTTCTAGACCTTATTTATTTCAAAATATCTATTGTAAATCCTTTAGGGTCGCCAAATTTTATTACAGAATTTGCATTATTTTATTATTATTATTATTAAGGTAAAGTTTTCTGTGTCACAAGAAAAGTGTAGTGATTGACGATGTGTAGCAACTAACAAGAACTTTGGAAGTTTTAGATAACATAGAGAAATTTAGAAGTTGTCTAGTTGAACAATAATTTGTCAAATTATTTAATTCATAATTAGTTTATGTTTGAATCTGGTAATATTTTTCAGCAATTACTACTCGGATGAGAATTTTGTACGACCAACGAATAGGATAGCAACATATGGCATGCATCTACGTTTAGAGAGGAATAATTTTCTCCCCTTTTTTCTTTTTCTCCTTTTTAATAATAGTTATTATTAATTAATTAGGTATTTAATTTATAAGAAATTCAATTATTAGTAAAATAATTAATAAACTACCAAAATAAAAACCTGTTAATTACTTTATTATTTTATTAAAAATGTCTAAGATCTTAAAAAATTAATTAAATTTTTTTTTATAAATTACTAAAATGGAACTTTTTAATTTCTAATGGATTATTTACATATTCGTAGAAATATGTTTACTTAAGAGACTAGCTTATCTCATAACTCATTACCGACATTAACTTTAGTAATAAAGTGATTAACAGTTTAATTAATGAAATTCAAAATTTATTAACATTCTTTTATTTTTACTCTTTCATAAACTAAAGATTTACATATTAATAGAAAGCATAAACTAAGAAAATAAGATTAAAATTTTATGATTCCTAAATATTTATGAGTTGAATATATATATATATATATAGATAATTTTTTGATTTAATCACATTTCTATGTTTAACCATACTAAGAGAAACGAAATAAGACAAAATTAATGAGTCTTCAGTTTGTCAAACACTGCGATAACAACAATGATTAACGCATATATGTGTATTTCTAAATTTAGTTCTAATTTTTTATCGCCTATTAAAAGTTAAACAATTTATTAAAGTGTGTAAATTAAAATACTACATCAAAAAGATCTGAAAATTAAAATGTAAATATAAGAAGAGCTAATCTCCTCCTATAATGAAATTTTTTGGGAAACTGTAAAAAATCAGAGGCAAAACAAACATTATCCTTCCATGTAGAGAGATTATGAGTTTTTATTTCTCAAAAAATTAATAGCGGAAGCATGCGGATGCTTTGGTGGGCTTGTTGAATGTGCTTTGATGTGGATGCGGGCACAGGTTGATCTTCTCTCAATAATTTTAGGGTGGAATTGTTGTGCCCATATCTACAATGAAATATATTCATCAGAACTCAGATGATAATTCGTAAAAAAAATTCAATCAAATTCCTACATCTTATATTTCTTCATCATTTATTTGATCTTACATCTATTACTTAAATATTAATTAAATCTTTGAGTTCGTAAAAGTATTTCAATCAAACTCATGTATTATAGAATGTCATGTTTCTTTCCCGTGTTTGTAAATTGTCTAATGATTTTTATACAATACACTATGAATGATGAATCAAACTTTATGCTTAAATTGCCTGATTGACCTTACCTCTTTTAGTTATGATTAATTTAATCCACATGTTTATAAAAATATTTCAATCAAACTCATTTATATATAGAATCTCTTTTACTTAATGATTGATTTAGAATCTGTGTTCATAAAAAAAATTCAATCAAACCATTGTATGAGTTTATAAATTTTGTCCAATTAAAGACTTGATAATTACTCATTCTAATAACTTTTTTATACAATTTACTGTGAATGATTAGTCAAGTTTCGTACTTAAAATTGTCTAGTTAGACTTACCTCTATTTTTTTTATTTTAATTTTTTTCCTCTAAAACAATTATTTAATTTAATTTTAATTCTAAACTCAACCCACAACACCGACCTCAATAGAATATATATTGAAGGCCTTAAATAATTGTATCAAAAAATGGATTTAATACTCGTTGCCTTGAGAGTGAGGGTTTGAAAATTTGTTACGGCTGCAAGTACAATTGGAGAGCATTTATAATGATAGATGACATAGAGACAAAGTTAGTGATCATAACAATATCCCAATATTGATTCATTCTAGCACCAAAGACTAGTTGCTACGTAGCATACTAAATGCACCAAACGAATTTAGTAGTGGACAAAATTTCAGGCATTTATTTGAGGTTTTTCCATTCGTTGTTTGGTCCAAGTTTAGTGCCCTCTGGCCAACGATAACTCCTCATCAAACTCAACTATATAGCAAGTGGCCCATCGTATTGTTTTTTCCTTTCTCCCTTACTTATTGTCACCGCTACTCATAAAACTAAAATTAATTCTATAGTCTACATTTATCTACTGCTCTCCCCAAACAATAAACCTCATTAGTACTTTAAACTAATTGAAAACATAACTAATGAGATGGGTTGAGATAGTAAGAATGAGGGCAAATTTGGAAAACTAAACTAAATACTCCTCAAATTTATCATAATTGTATTATATAGTATAAACGATGTTAAATGAAATTTCTCGGTTTCATGATTCAGTATTTTTGTGTCTACGTGGTCATAGAGAGACAAGTTCGTATGTTATTTTATGAGATAAAAAAAAAGACTCTTTAATTGTGAGAATGAGCGGGTAATTTATATATAACTAGTTGAATACTTGCACTATGCACGTGAATTTAAAATACTCTAATTTAAAATGATTATGGCTCAATGGTGTTAGGGTTTGTGAAAAAAATTATTTATTTAGACTAGAAGAGGACACTAATAATTTTATGTTTTGTTTTTTTTAAACTAAAAAATGATGCGGTAGAAAAATAAATGATTATAATTTCATTATTTTGTGCAAAAGGATTAAAAAACCATTATGACAAAAAAATGAAGCCACCTCAGGAATGTATTTCATTAATATATATGGAAAAAGAAACTTGTAGTACTTTTCAATTTGTGAAAAAAAAGGAGATTGTCAATATGTAAATTAGGAATATGTGGACGTGCATCCAAACTAATAAAGTGGTTATATATGGATGAGTTATTTTAGAGTTTATCTCCACACTACCTAGGTTTATAATTATTTCAAAATTTAAAATTTAAAACCTCATAATTTGTAACTATTAACCCTAACGTGTAGCTTCCTTATTTGCTAATATGAGTGGGTGAAAAGAGTGACATGGTACACCGAGTGTACTGTATAATTACTCATAAACTAGACGGGTTAACAAAGAATCCGTGAAGATGTAAAATTGTATTTATTGTATATCCTTTTTTACATATATACTGGAAAAATATAGTTGAAAATGTATAATTTATCATGTATCTTTTTTTTTTTTTTTAATAGGCAGAAGATTTTATTAACCCATCGAAAAGATGGCAAGAAGAAGGATGAGAATATACAGATTCCTCCCTCACGAGGGAGAACAACGAAAGCTAAAAGCTAAAAGAGCAGCTGAGAACAGCAACGGAGCCAAACTCTAGGAGCACCAATCGCAGCTACTCTAAACCCGTGGTTACTCTACCCCATGACAGCAGCCAAGTGGGAGACAACAGCATCACACCTAACAAGTACGGAAATGATATGTCATTGCTGCGCAACCACCTATACGACCACGAAAATGCATTATTGAAAGCCCGTCTAGCACAAAAGGGAATGCCTTGGAACACCACCTTGTTCCTCATCAGCCATATACTCAAAGTTACCGCATAGAATAACGTCTTCCATTTACCTCTCACCTGGGCTGGATTACAAGGCAACAACCCCTCCCATTCCG
>NBIL01034035.1:0-11402 GCA_002752925.1 Viola pubescens var. scabriuscula
AAATGTAGTGGCCTATCCTGACTTGAAGTACAAATGTAGTGGCCTATCCTGACTTGAAGTAAAAATGGAAGATGGCCATAAGAAGAAAAAGATGTGACCGTTGGATTGGTCTTACTTAAAAGGTAGGGTGATCCAACGGTGATGATGAGATTGAGATGGAAAAAGGCCTAGTGACACGTGGAGGCTGACATTGACGAGGGAGGATGTGGCACGCAGATAGTCGTTGACGTGGCACATAACGGTGCCAGATCAGGTTTCTGTAACGTTAGGGTTGTGATTGAACAATTTTGAGAAATTCAGGGTTGAGATTAATTAACGCTATAGTCTAGGGTTGTGATTAAACAAAACATTAAAGTTCAGGGTTGTTTTATATCATTTTCCCTATATATATATATGATATCAATCTAAAATTAATAAACAAAATATATATTATAAGTAATTTTCTCATTATTGTGTATGTATATTGTTAATTTCAAAATTAGTTAAATGGGGTATTTAATTAATATTGATTAATTGTATGAGTTATTCAACTTTTTATTTAAATATACATTGTATAATAAAAAATTTAAATATAACAACTATTATACAAAGAATCCAATTTTTAAAAAATATAATTTCCGACGGACGTCCCTAAGCCCTAAACGGAATTCATTTTCGACGGTAACAGTCGTCGAAATATATGTTTTCCATGTCCATCGAAAACTATATTTTTTCTATTTTCGACGGCTTTATCCGTGGAAACATATGGATGTTTTTTGACGGACATGTCCGTCGGAAACTATTATTTTTTTTTAAATTACAAATATTTCAATAAGGCAATTAATTGTATTCCCGAATTGTAATTTAATTTAATTTGATATTAAAAAATATATTGTATAAACATATATACAAAATGACTAAATTAAGTTAAAAATTTATAAATAAGGTGGTTTTAAAAAATTACTGATTACACAAAAATATGATAATAATAATTATTACATTTTACGCTAAAACTTCTCATCTCATGAAAGACTCAATTCGTATGAGTAAAATCTTGTATACTTAAATGATAATCTTTATTTAATAAACATGTAGAAAATATCGGTAGCTTAACGAGTTTACTAAATTCGTTGCTCAAACTAAAAGCTTTTAGTAAGTTCATGTTGATGATTGTCATTATATAAGTCATCAACATGAACTTACAAAAATTAATGAACTAAATCATCAACATGAACTTAATCATATGATGCTCGAACTAAATATTAGTTACTTATTATAACATTTACTCTTTCAATAGACGTATTTATGTATATAATTATTAAACAACATTTCTAAAATAAATTCATACTCTATGATATTAATGTAAAATATATACTGTTAATTTTATAATTAGTTAGTTAATGAGGTATTTAATTAATATTGATTAATTGTATGAGTTATTCAACCTTTTATTTAAATGTACATTGTATAATAAACAATTTAAATATAACAACTAGTATACAAAGAATCCAATTTAAAAAAAAATAATTAGTTTCCGACAGACGTGTCCATCGAAAACCAACCCTACGCGCTAAACGGAATCCATTTTTTACGGCAAAGGCCGTCGAAATATTTTTTTTCCCGACTATATTTTTCTATTTTCGATGGCTTTTTTCGTCAAAAAATATGGATGTTTCCGACGGACATCTCCGTCGGAAACTAATATTTTTTTTTAAATTACAAAATTTTCAATAAGGCAATTAATTTTATTCCCGAATTGTAATTTAATTCAATTTGACATTTAAAAAAAATACATTGTATAAATAATTATATACAAAATGACTAAATTAAGTTAAAATTTTATAAATAAGGTGGTTATAAATAATTACCGATTACATAAAAATATGATAATACTAATTATTATATTTTACGCTAAAACTTCTCATCCTATCCTATGAAAGACTCAATTCGTATGAGTAAAATCTTGTATACTTAAATGGTAATCTTCATTTAATACACATGTAGAAAAAATTAGTACAAATTTTTGACTTAATCATCTTTATGCATTTAAAATAGTTTTCAATTTGCATCAAGCAAATTGAAAACTATTTTAAATGCATAATGTAAAACACTAATGTATTTCCAATGGACATTTTCCGTCGGAAACTATGCATGCCCATTTTCGACGCTTATGTCCGTCGAAAATATTCATGAATTTCGACAGACTTCTCCGTCGAAAATCTTTCGACGGACTTCTCCTTCGAAAATCTTTCAACGACCATTTTGGTTGAAAAAATTTAGCGCCAAGTTGGGGCGCCAACTTTTTCCCTTTGGCGCTCAATGTTTTCAACGAAGTGGCCGTCGAAACTACTTTTGACGGAAATAGCCGTCGAAAATTTTGACATTTCTATCGAAAACAGCAGAGAGTATTTATAGGATAAAAAATAATATATTTCGACGACTAGGTTGTCGAAATTCGGATGAAAATTTCCGATGGAAAATGTCCGTCAGAAATAGTGTGTCGGTGATCGCTAGTTTTTTTTCAATGACTTATGCCATGTTGGTGCATACGTTTGTTGTACATAAATTT
Organism: Viola pubescens var. scabriuscula; assembly: GCA_002752925.1. Lineage (NCBI taxonomy): Eukaryota > Viridiplantae > Streptophyta > Magnoliopsida > Malpighiales > Violaceae > Viola > Viola pubescens. The sequence goes on from NBIL01034035.1 coordinate 2,549, forward strand.
AATTATGTATATACTTCGATCTGTTGTGTGCCGAACAAGAAGCATGCCAAGATTATGTGGCGTTGGAGCAAGAAACATGACACTTTGTTTCTAAGGTTAGGCTTTTGACCTAACCAAATAAACATTGTACCAAGTCCTTCTTATATTATTAAACTTATCATGTAAGTTTGTGGGCTGATAGATAATCCAAAGCCCTAGCCAATACCCACGTGGGTAGGATACAATAAAGGCACGCGGGGTGTTCACGGTTTAGGTACCCGATTAGTTTGTGATTTTGATTCAGGTACTCAGTTTAACTGATTCGATTCGGATTATTAATTTTTTTACCAGTCAAATTGCGTATCCATTTGACGAAGTATCCAGTTTAACCAGATTGATTTGGTTCGGTGAATCGATTATATTAGATATGAGTTTCGATTTGAAATTTTAGGTTTTTAAATTAGACCGGTTAAATTAATCGAATTATTTTTGTAATTGAGCTTGATTTTATACTACTTTGGTCGATTTTTATCAACTTATTTCTTGTGTTTTTTATTATCTTTTTTTGTTAAATTTATTTTTGTATGATTGAATAATATTTTAATATTAAAGTATTCACATCACTTTTTTTTTTAAATCACATATATTACTATAAAATATATATATACTTAACTAATGTAATTATATTAACTAATAATCTATCTAAAATATCATTTAATTATCACAAATATAAAATATTTCACTAAGTGAATTCATTAATAATTAAAGGAATACATTAATTAATTAGTTGTTTTTTAAATTAAATATTGTTATAGTAATTTAATTATTCTATATGTTGTTGATAATTTATATTTTTCCTCTAAACAATAAAATTGACTCAATTTGGATTGAGTTTTTTTTATAGATTTTTAGGATAGGTTTAAATCGATTTACATTGGATTGGTTCAATTCAGGTTATTTGAACATCCAATAGCTTTAGGATCGGATACCCAATACTAAAAAAAAAATCACTTCAGTTTTAGATCGAGTTCTTTTTTCCCTCTTTTGGATTGGTTCTCAACTAATTTGGTTCGGATTTTCAGATTTTAAATTTTTTGCACAACTCTAAAATAACATTTTTTTTTTTATAAACGGTGGTGAAATTTAAATTTGAATTTAAAATTTTATTAATACTTTTAAATAAAACAATTAATAAACTTTATATTCATAACTTAGGTGTGGATAAGATTGGATAATAATGTAAGGACTAAGGCTTACAATCAAAATGATGTGGTGGAGGCTAACCTGCCCATCAATGTTTTATTTCTCATCATCCAAACACATTTTTTTAGGTCTGTCCTTACTCCTTAGCTTGTTTGCGTAAAGATGACCCATCCATATCAATCAAGATTGTCGTCAATTTCTTATCCTTGTACACTTTCCCCATCAATTTCCAATGGTTGTCTTGTTGGCTCTTACAACCACTTTCCTAAGATTTCTCTCAACTTTAATTAGTAAAGTGGTGCTTTCTTCTGTTCTTTTTGGTGAGGATAGGGAAAATGTTGTTTTGCCATTTTTAAAGAATCCTGACTATATTCAGGGTGGACAGTCACTTTTGGTGAGGTTTAATCATAACGGTTGATATTGATGTGGTAATTTGTAAGGAGTTTCTTTTATAATAGTAATTTTATAACATATAATTAGTTTTTCTTAATTTGTTTTATTTTTACTTCTATGTTTTTATTATTATTTTTTTTAATATATTTTTATCCAATAGTCGAGAAATATTACCATAAATACACGATTATGATTGCGTTACACCATAAGTAGTTTCACATTCTTGATGATTAATATTTTTGTATGACATGAGATAGTTCTAAACTCTACTCGGTGTAAACGGTATGTTATATTAGTTGTAATTTTGCCTAATGATGTTTGCTGTTGGGGAACTTGAAGATGAATACGAACCTTGTTTTCTTGTACTGCAAAGCTGAAATAAAAGCAATTAAACCTCTGATAAAATAAATATTTAACTAATTGAATGATTTGATACTAAAGAAATCATGAGAATTCCAGAACTACACGTTACAGAAATTAATTAATACTTAAAAAGGGCATAATATGGCGTACCACATATCAGATAATGGCATATCTATTTTTTTTCTATAAATGAAGTTAATTAATAAATAAAACTCTTTTTTTTTCTTTTTTTCTTTATTTTTGGACCCATGGTATTGCTTTCCCGCCCTTTTGATGTCCCACGGGCGCCCCATGATTCTGCAACAGATGTATCCAAATAATTAGTGACTCCAATCTTACATATGGACAATTGCTTTCTATACCAATAATACCTAAAATAAAATAAAATAAAATAAAAATTATAAACAAGAGTGGGGTTCAAATTTTAGTTCAAATTCTTACTGATATTTTTAGTACCAGTCAGATATAATAATACCTAATATACAAATTCTTCAGGGAAAAAATTACTAAGGATTTTATACACTTTTGTTAAAAAAATTATACATTTTTCTTTTTACGTTAAACATAATTCAACATAAATAAACGATAAATAAACGATTAAGATTAAACAAAATAAGTTTGTCAGGCCATTTATGTGGTCATTAATTAACTTTTAATAGAAAATAAATTAATCAGTATGACGAGCAAAAATTTGTGGGTTTTGCTAGTTTTAGTACTTTGTTGACCCTACGACTGTCCCCAAAAGAGAATATTTTTTTGTAAAAAAAAAAATCGCACTAAGGTTTTTGTGGGTAGGAGAGGAGAAGGATGACTCAGAATCGATGGCTTCCGTACTAGAAACCTTATCCTTTTCTTCTAATTAGTTAATTCAAGCAATTCAAACCATAAGATAAGATAATGTCGAATCTAATGGATAAGAGCAAATAAGAAAAATATATGTCAACATGACAATGACCTCATCCATTACTTCCACACTCCAAAGTGCATGGATTCTTCATGCACTTTCTATTTTGAGAGGGAATAATGTCAATAATTTTATTACTTTTAGCTTTAATGATTTAAAGGCTTCCTAAGTTTGCACTTTTAGATCTAAAATGTCCTTATATTTTAAATTGCACCCTTAATATCTCTACGTTAGTAAAATTAGACCCTTGAAGTCCCTCTGTTTTATAAATCAAAATTTCTGAAATTTTCCTTAATTATTTTACGATGTGGCATATTTTTATATTAAAAAAAGAAAATATCTTAGTGGAATTGATTCATTTAATTCTTGGAAAATAAAAAATTAAAGAAAATATCTTGCCCATTATATTTTTTAATTCCTGAAAAATAAAACAATAATGAAAATATCTTGATTTGATTTTTTTAATTAAGATTTAATTCTTATTATACAATTAACTATAAAATTAGCTTTTTATTAGAAGAGTCAACGGAAAAAAATTATATAAAAACATGCCATGTTGGATAATAATTAAGGAAAACAGTTTTTGGAATTTTTGAAATTTTTGGAAATTAAGAAATTTAAAAACACAGGGACCTTTAGGGTCTAATTTAATAAACATAGAGGGACTTTAGGGGTGCAATTTAAAACATAGGGATGCTAAGGTCCAAAAGTATAAACATAAAAACCCTTAGGGTCATTAAGCATTTAAGCCTTACTTTTATTATATATAAAAAAAACATAGTAATGCCAATAATATGCATGTGGTCCATTTTATAAAAAAAAAATTAATTAAAATAGGCGGATCGAGTATTGTCATCGATAAATGACCATCAAGTTACATAAGCATGAAAGATATGTCATTGTTAACGAAGCCTAAATTCAATGGGAACATGTATAAAATGGGTGGTCAAATTTAATTAGCATTGTATATCAAACTTGTTTTTGAATGTTATCCAAAAATAAAAAGGATAAAAACATGGAACATACGTGTCCCTTGCTGTCAAGCATTCATTTCTAACAAATCCATGTTTCCAATAGTTAGGATGAAATAGTCTATATATAAAGGCTCCACCTCGAGAATCCATTTGTGTTCATCTTTTCTCTAAAACCAACCACATATGTTCCATTTGTGCACAAGAACCCAATTTACTGATCAATGGATGAATTAATTCAAGAACAAAACCTACAAGTCTCCTCATGCTTATTATTGCCAAGCAGCCATGATCACTACAAGAAGCATGCAAAACATGATGAGACTCAATGGACGATCATGGGGGGAAAAGATGATGATACCTACTGCACATCATATTCCCTTGATAATTCAAGCTCCACTGCTTCTACTGGATCAACTTCTTCTTCATCAGATATGGTAGATGATGATGATGCATCCTCATCCTCATCCTCATCATCATCATTATCATCATCAATCTCTAACGGTCCTTTGTATGAACTTTCTGAGCTCATGGCCAATCTTCCCATCAAGTAAGTTCTTGAAAGATCATCACTTTTCATCTATACAAACTTCTTTTAGGAATTAGGATCATCCAAATATTATATATTGACAGAATTTGTTCTACATATGTGCAGGAGAGGATTATCCAAATATTATCAAGGAAAATCTCAATCTTATGCATCTCTATCAAGGGTAACAAACCTAGAAGATCTTGCAAAGAAGGAAACTCCTTACAGCAAGAGAATCAAGGCATCTAAGAGCTATGGAAATGGATTGGATGGCCACAAGTTATGTACTTTATCACCTAGGGCTACTATATCCAAGAAGGTTTCAAGAATTACTACCCCTCTGTCATCTTTATCTTTTCCAAACAGGAGAGGCAGTTTTTTAACAACTAGTAGGCCTCCTCTTGTTCCATTACAGAAGAAGCTTTAATAATCTCTGATTTTTTTATAGCACATTTTTGCAAAGTGTAGATGAAAACCAATAAACACATATAATGTTGCTGATTTTAGCAATATGGTTTTTTTTTTTTTTATAGAAAAAGCTAGGATCCTTTGAGCTTAGGTATAGCTAACAAACGGATTTTTCTGTCTGTATTGATGTGGTAGCTTCTTGTGAAATGATAACTTCATATTCTTTTAGACGTATTGATGAATCCTAGATTTGCTTTTGCTTTCTTCAATTCTTCATTATCTTATCTCATCTTCTCCACAAGTTTTTCTTTTGCTTTTCATTTATTTGTTTGTTTATCTTTTCTGGTGAGGCATTGATGTAGATTTGTTTGTTTGTTTATCCTGTCCATCACAAAACCAAAATGGTTGACATTCCGATCAAATTGCCCTTCACATAAAGGTTTTGTTTTTCTTTCTTTTGGTGTGTATATATAGGAAGTTGTATGGACACTTGACAAACTCCAAAAGAGGATATATGGCATAAAATAGGACAGGATATCCAAAAATCATATCTGGCTTTGGATTAAGCCAATGCAGGGCAATAAATTCTGTAACACATCAACATACATTTGACAGCAGCAGAGACATTAGATTTTCTAACTTCATACTATCCTTTTTGAAGTCGTACCTACTTGCAAATGGAATCCAGTTCAAGTGCATTTTCAGTTCCATATTTAGCTCATAGTGGTATGATTCCGAATTCGGCTTGAACGTCTGACTGGAGTTATGATCTCCCTGCCTTCTCCGTTGCCTCCCTCCTGCTTCAACACAAAAAGAACACAAAAACCCAAAAGGATTTAGTCCATCTACATAAACATAAGGACAAGTTCTCTGTATCCAACAAGAAACTAGTCCCTGAAAGTGCAGCAATGGCATAACAATCCCTGACGCTATTGCTTATAATCTTCAAAAGCATTGAAAGACAACAGACCCAGATGGGAAACTGGATAATATTTTACCTCCTATGAAACATTTTACTGTATTCTAACAATATGTACTAAAACAATTTATACCTTCAAGCTTTGATTGCTTAAAAGTCAATCTATACTATGGCAGCATGAGTCTAATTTTGTTTTCATGTTGCTGTTAGTGTCAATGGTTGAAAACCTAGTTCTTCCTAAAGATGATGCACTAAACGGAAAGAAAGCAATGGCATTATCTTTTGTGCCTGACCTCTTTTGCCACAATCTTCATCTCACTAATGAATGTTCCATATGGAGGGGAATTAGTGGCAGAGTTCCCTGAAAGAGCTGGCTGCACTTGAACGGGTTCTGAATTAACCTTGCTGCTCGTCCTTTTATCCATAGAAAAAGCTGGCTGCACAACAGGCATTGTAGGAGCCTTTTTGCCGATCTCTTTCTCTCTATCTTTCTCCATAGATACAGAATGACTACTTACTTCACTCTCAATCATCCTGCTTCTCATGCCACAGTTCCTAAGAGAAGAAGACAGCCGCACAACAGGCGTTGTATGAGCCTTTTGGCCAATCCCTTTCTCCATAGATACAGAATGACTATTTACTTCACTCTGGATCATCCTGCTTCTCATGCTACAGTGCCTAAGAGAGCTGCTCATCTCTCCCACCTCAAGTTCACTTAGTAACTCAACTGTTGGTGCTCGGTTTGGGTAGTTCATTTCAAAATCTTCTTCCAATGAAACAATCAAAGGCTTGGAATTCTCAATGGACACAAACCGATCGATGCGCTTATCCTCTTCATTAGATATCTTTGAACTACATTTCTCTGCTCCAAGAGAAGCACCACAAAGTTCAACATCAGAAGAAGTACCATTTCTTACATTCTTCCTTCTTTTTAAGTGAAAAGCCAGCACCAAAGATGATGCCATAACCAAGGAAAAAATGGAAAAGTCGAGGACTTCTTTATACCTTGCTACACCATCCATTAGTTCCACTAGCCACTCTACTGCTTTCTCTTCTGCTTCATCATTGACAAGCTCATAGTCATCACTGACATAACCAATTTCACCATCAACCGTTTTTTCTTCGACAGCCTCAGTTGCAATCTCATTTTCTTTCTCAAAACCATCTACACCACATGGCACAGTACCCTTGTTGTCATAAACCTCAAAAACCGTAGCTTGTGTTACAATCACTTCACCACCTTCTACTTCCTGCACCATATTCACTTCAACCACATCTACAACAGCCTCTTCTGTTTTTCCCATCGGAAGCTCAATACCAATAGGACTTTCTTCAACTTGTGCCTCTACCTCATTCTCTCTGTGAAAACTATCTGTATTACCTGATACCATAATATGATCATCAACTTCATCAATTATAGATTGTGTTTCAAAAACTTCTTGGTCTTCTGTTCTCAGCATCTCTTGGTCAGTTTCATCCAGAACAGAAACAGCCTCTCCTGCTTTCTTCATTTCAAGCTCCCGAAAATCTGCACTCTCTTTTTCTTTTACCTCCACCACGTCACCTAAGTCATGAATTTCTCCCTTCTCTTCATGTTCTCCCATCTCCTTAACTTCACTTATTCCAACTTCACAATCTACTCCTCCCCTCTCTTCGTCTGCAGCCACCTTTAACTCTTCACTTTCATCACTTGGCACCTTTTCCACTTCATCCAACTCATTGATGTCTACATTTTCTTTTTCAAATTGATTTATATCAGCACACTCAGTTTCTATTGCATCTCTTACATCCAAGAGATAACCGCCACTCTCAAAAGTCTTCACGAACCCATTTACATGATCTTGAACCATCAAAGATCCATTTCTAATCGCCAAGGAAGATTGTTCAACAAGTGAAGGTGTAGGTGAGTTCATAGGAGAAATATATGAAACACAAAGCACCAGACCAAGCAACAAAACCAGAAACTTCACTAAGCCTCTAAAACCCCAACCCCCTCCCTCTTCCACCTCCTCAAACTCCTCATCACTACTTTCACCAATTTCTTCACCTTCCTCCTTGACATCACCTTCTTGAGAATGTAAAGAAGAGCCACCTCCTTGACTAGAACTACCCAACTCACTTTCTTCACCTCCACTACTACCGCTTACCTCATCTGTTCCTTCTTGAACCTTATCCTCTAATCTAAGAAGGATCTCATGGCGCCTGCTAGGATTGTACCGCAGGAACTTAGGCCTTGGAGAGAGATAATTGTTTAATGGGTCATAAGGTTTTGATGATGACCACTTACTATCATCACCATCAAGAGAACTTTTCTGTCTTTCGTATGATTCAAGAGTTATTAAACCAGAAGAGGGAGTCTTTTGATGGTGGTGGTGGTGTCGGTTGTGGTGAGGGGAATCAAAATGAGCATTCCTTTCGGTTAAAACCTTCTTTCTTGGAGTATTCAGTTTTGATGCAGTAGAAACGGATGTTGACATATAATTCTTTGCTACTGGTGGTGTTGATTTCTTTTGGTTCTTTACATTTACATCCATGTCTTGATAGCTTTTATCATTCTCATCTGTACCTACACATTAGAAAATTAAAAACTTTCATGTTTGGTAGCTAGGAAATCGAAGGAAAAAGAAAACCCAATCTCTGAACTCTTTAAATGTCCAGTTCTATTGAAAATTAAACTGCCTGACAAGGGATCTACTTCCTATTTTTCGTCCCCAACGAGACAAAGCTTAAAAGAAAGAAGACAAGCCATTCTCTAAATTTTCCTTGAAAGCCTAATCAAAAAGCTTGAATGCGTTCTCTAATCCCTATCCAGATTCCAAGAAAACGAAAAGAAAAGAGAACTCAAATGAAAAAAGAAAAGTTAAAAAGAAGAGTGAATTACCTTTAGACATTGAAGGTCGTCTCTTTGGTGTTGATGATGATTGGGTACTCGCATCAGAACCCTCCATTGCGTAGACGTTTCCTTCCTTGACTTTAAAAGAATCTTTTGTTTTTCTTTTCTAATTTCTTGCTTCTGTTTCTTTTGTTAATGTCGCTGTTTGTTTACAGTTTTGGAGGGATGGAGGAGGAGGAAATTTTGGCAGTGAAGGAAGTACGAGGGGATCCTGTTTTTAATTCAAGTGGATTTTGAAATTTGAATTCTTGTTTTTGCGACCTGTGGAGGAATGCATCTCCTCAATTCTTTT
>NBIL01034081.1:0-11439 GCA_002752925.1 Viola pubescens var. scabriuscula
GTTTTTTTTATATAACTTACCCTAATATTTATGATAGCAAGTTGCATGAAAAAATGAATTGGAATTACAAAACATTCGTTGTTTCCAAGGAATTACATAACATATGCTTCCTAGCAGGAAAAAAAAACCAAGTATAATCACCCAATTTGATGCTATTTAGACACGAACTTTCCTGATCCAAACGGCTAATATTTGCTAAATAACGTAATTGAGATTGATCTTACGGTTGCATCAAAAGTTATGTCTATTTGAAGTATGAAAAAAAAAAAAAAAAAACCCTAGATTGAAGCCCCAAANCGTTGCTCTTTACAATAATGACAGCGAAACACATTAACAAATACAATTACCACTAATAGGAAGAAGAAGAAGGACGTAAAATTAGAAAAGGTTATCTATTGTTTTAGTATTGTTTTATTTATTTCTACTAAAATGTGCACGTGTGATTTAAATAAATAAAAAATATACATCAATCAATAACTATTTTTATTTCAACTATTTTATTACTTATAATTCATACAAATTACTCTATTTCTTTTTTTTTTCTTCCTCAGCTATTTTTTATCTACTTATATCAAAGCTTCGTGAATATTTGCTCAAGTATTAGATAAAAATAGTTAACGAAGAAATAAAAGAATAAAAAGACACTTATTTGTACCAATAATAAGTAATAAAATAATTGATTTTAATCCCTAAAGATATTTTTTTTAAAAAAAATTAAAGATCAAATTTTCACATGTAAGATGAAAAAAAATGATGTTGGTATATTTGATGAACCATATGATTGTACTATAAATTATAATTAATTTAGAACAAGATTCGGCGAAGCGAAGCAACGTAATTAATTTAGAACAGTAGCAGTAATTATTTAAAAGCAAAACAGCACTTGATTTCTTCAAAACACGAACGATTAATTGATTGGAATAATTGGCAGAAAAATAATTAAAAACGAGCCTCAACCTTTGTTGAGTGAGTGTGAGTGAGCGGCTGCAGTGAGACAATAAATTTAGAGAGAGTTTGTGCTTCATTTCATTCGTGAATTGGTGAAGGAAAATAAAGGAAATGGAGGGGTATTTATAGGCCAACGGCCGCGTGGTCGTCGTGGTCGCGAGTGGCGAGTGAACAGTGGCCGGACTGGGGGAGCAAGTTTGGGTATGTGGCCAAGGATTAATCGAAGCTTCGTGATGGGAGGTGAGGTGTAGAGGAGCAACAGTGGCCGGACTGGGGAGTGATCGTAGGAGAGGGAGCTGTCGAGGGAGTCATTAAATGCACTTGGTTGCGTGAAGGAAAGGGCTAGGGAGCTGGCGATGGCATTAAATGCGGTGAGGGGAGTGATCGGCTGTTTGATTTGGATACTTGGCTGAGGATTTTTGAATCGGAAATGGATTTGAAAGAAAGGAAAAGAGATGGATGATGGCTCAAAGGGAAAATAAGGTGACCGTTGGATGGTTGACCATCGGTTAGTCAATCAATCCAACGGTTGTGATGAGATGAGTGTAATAAAAAGTTTAGTATTTATTTAATGGTTCGATCTATCTGTATGAAAAGTCTCGCTAAAAATTGATAAAAAAAACGAACAAAAAATACCAACATACGAAATAAAATAAAACAAACAAAAAGATGCGAGCCAAAAATGTAAATTATGAAAATAGACGGGAATGTTCGACTTACGATTTGAACAAAAAAATATTAAAATGCGGAAAAAAACGAAATGATACAAAATGGATTGCAAATAATAAACAGTAAATAAAAGATGATACCGAATGTAAATATGGTTGTCTTAGAAGGTTAATAATATGACGAATGAAGAAAAATATGGATATGATGTGACGAAAGTGTCAAAAATCGTGTAGCAACAATTGTAACTATAATTAATAATATAATCAATTTTTTTCTTAAAAAAAATCGTGTAGCAACAATTGTAACGATAATTAATAATATAATCAATTTTCTTCTTAAAAAAAATCGTGTAGCAACAATTGTAACGATAATTAATAATATAATCAATTTTTTTCTTTAAAAAAACTTTAGTGGCAACGTCGTAAAGGAAAATTTATTAGTGGCATATTTGAGAGAGAGAAGATACATTGTGGCAAAATTGAACTTGTCCCTCTTATTAATTAATATAGTTGTCTATGAGCTTAAAACCGGACCAAACCAGCCAATCCGTCTACCGGGTACCAATTGGGCATTTAGTTCAGTTTTGAGTAAAAAATTGAGTTATGATTGAACCGATAAAAACCGGTGATTTGACCGGTTCCACGATATCATGACCATTGTAGAATAAGAACATTATTTCATTAATAAAATTATTTTTTCTTTCCAAAAAGAAGAAATACAGACCAAGTCTAGCAGACAAATTTCTTAAACAAAAAGTCCACCATTAACCCTAATGACTTGGCCATTGATCCACTCACCAGCATCACTGGCCATGAAACCTACAACCTGACTCACATCCTTAGGTTCACCAAGTCGTTCTAGAGGGCAAGCATCCACCATTCTCTTCACTGATTCCTCAGTTTTACCTGCAAAAAACAACTCTGTTGCTACTGGTCCTGGCGCAACACAATTAGCAGTAATTCCTGTGCCCGTCAGCTCCTTAGCCACAATCTTTGTCATCGTCTCCACGGCTGCTTTTGAAGCAGTATAAGCTCCGTATCCTGGCATAGCCGATCCCACCAGAGAAGTCGATATCATAATGATTCTTCCACCCCCTCCGCGAGTCAACCTGTTCGCCGCCTCACGACAACATAGGAATGCTCCTCTAGTGTTCACATTAAAAGTCATGTCCCAATCTTCCAATGTAGTGTTGGCCAAACTAGGGTACTTTGGATTCGACACTCCAGCACTGTGTACAAGGATATGGATGTTGGAGCTGAATTCTTGCTCCGCTTTATCAAACAATTGCTTCACCTGATCTGGGTCTGAAATATCGGCTTGGATCGCAATCGCTCGTGGACGAGACGAGGAATGATCAGCAGATGAGGCATTGAGCTCTGATGCTAAGAGATCGGCTTTGGTGGAGTTTGAAGCATAGTTGATCACAACTTTCGCACCAAGGGAGTGGAGTTGGATCGCTATGGTACGGCCAATGCCGCGTGAAGCCCCGGTTACAATTGCAACTCTGCCATCAAGGCCAAGTGGAGAAGATGACTTCTCCTTAGTAGTATCACCTGCCATGATAAAGATTTAGGAGGGTTTTTGGAGAAAAGGAAATCTTGTCAAGTATGTATGGAGTAGTATACAAAGAACCGTAAGGTACCAGACAATATATATAGCTAAAGATAGAGGTGAAGTCAATGCATAAGTCAGCAGCAGAGTAGTCTCAGATTCTATGCTTGAAGGCAAGCTACAAATTCTTGACCTATATGCATCCGCATCTATACAAAGAAATAGAAAAATAATCATCAGATCTTGCATCATCAGATACGTCACAGTTCAATTGACAATTAAGTAAGGAAATCAGCAGCCATAAAATAAAGAGTTTTTTTTTGGTAAAGACAAAAGGGAGAAGTAAAGAAATGCCACATCAAACAAACAGACGTAGTCAATGACGCATTAATCACCAGGAAGATTAAAAAAATAGGTCTAAACGCTTAAGATCAGAAGAAAAAAGATCAAAAATTTAACTCTAAGAAATCTAGAAAGGAAAGGAGTCAGCACCTGTACTACAACCAACAATAATAAATTACTCTTATTTTAAACCTACCAATATGAGAAGTATCACCTTCTGGTCAAGAAACTATCTACTGCCACAAGTTCACCTTCTAGTGTCACAATCCAGTACTAATAAAATCACTTTCTTGTTGTTCATGACAGAGAATGTCACCTAAAATTTCAATGAGATGTAGGGTTAGATGATACTTTTTCAGGATGATCAGAGGCAAGCCATCTTAATGATAAGCAACCATAAATACCTGTCTAATTTCCTGATCATGAATCGTGATCCCAGTGCAAAGATTTTTGCCATATTTTCCCTGAAGTTAAGTGGATCGTCATTCCCTAAGATGATAGTTGGAAGGAATCAATCAGCACCAATACTCCCAATCAAATGATTCCAATTGAACAATCAAGGCACTTCCAAATGACACATGCACAAAACAGAACAAAAGAGAACACACAAGTTTGTTAAAGCAAATTCAGGTATACTCGCATTTGTAGGACCTGTTTCTTAAAACCTTCAAGTAACTTGGAAAGTCAACCATGAGCAAGAAAATAGTGGAACCTGGATCAACAAGTATCTACAATAACAAGAACTAAATATACTGAATAACCATCTAATTCAGGTAAAGTATATCTCTAGACAAAATGCAACAAAACCAACTTAGTTAGATGCCCATATCTACATGGATTAAAAATCAATATGGTAGAAAGCTTCTAAACAAGATGAAATATATTCTTCAAACATCAAAAGAATTTAAGATAACCGATACTAAATGATTATTGTAGTTGCAAATAAGTGTAGTCTCTTTAAAGCTAACGAATACAAAATGATCTTTGTTGTTGCAAATATGAGGTGCGTAGTTTATGAAAAGGAAAGCTAAAAAACTAAACCAATACTGAGGTCTGTAAAAGAAGATGAAGAGAAATAAGAACTAAAATAAGTGAATTACGAAGCCATTACCTTACCTTGCTCTCGGATAACCAGTAATAGGCTAGTTCACTAGCAGCTGTGCCCCTGAATTTGTCCAAAGTTGTGCTTTCAGACTTCTAGGTAAACCATTTTTCACCACAGTAATATCTAAAATGTATGTTCACCAATAATCTCCACATGAACAAACACCACCTGCAAAGTGATGAAAGCGGTATGCATCCCGCACAACAATTTCTCGATTTGAAATCTTTGATACAAATTTAGTCCATGTGTGGCAATCTTTACATACACGGAGATTCTTCATTATACGTATGGGGACTGTATGAGACGAACTGAGAAGTCCAAAGGCAATAGCCAGTTTCTCACTGTGAATGTATATTGTGGGATCCTTCTGCTCCTGCTCTAAGTCATTGAAAAGGCTATATCGGTCTTGGATGTAGCCAATTTCAGCAGCTCGTCTATTCAGATCAGCCAAAAAGTCATATATCTTATGTGCAAGCGGATGAAGTTGATCACCAACATAGAAGGCATGAACTGAGTTCTTAACCTCAATCCAGCTACGACCAGGCTCTTTCTTCACACCCCTATATTTCATCAGTTTCCTGGTCTGATCCCTGTAATTCCATTTCCCAGTTATTGCATACAGATTTGACAGAAGAACATAGGTCGCTGAATCTTCAGGTTCTAATTCTAGAAGATGATGAGCAGCATATTCTCCAATTTCGATGTTCTTATGATATGTACAAGCACTTAAAAGGGTCCTCCAAACCATTGCATCTGGTTTAATTGCCATTTCCTCGATAAATTTTCTAGTGCGGCTCAAAAAGCCAGCTCGACTTAGGAGATCCACAACACAAACATAATGTTCAGGCTTAGGCACTAAGCCATGCTCTTTGATCATGGACTCAAAATAGCCTAGACCCTCATTGACCATGCCCACATGGCTACAGGCTGCTAAAACTCCAATAAAAGTGACATGGGTTGGCATCTCACCAACCTGTTTCATCTTCTCGAAAAGATTTATAGCTTCAGTACCACATCCATGCTGGGACTGGGCTGTGATCATGGCATTCCAAGAAACTTCATTTTTATCAGGCATCTCAAAAAACTCCTTTTTGGCACCCTCAATGCTACCACACTTTGCATACATACTAATTAAAGCATTAGAAACTTCAATGTCTGCATTGAACCCACTTTTTATAATCATAGCATGGATCTGCTCCCCTTGTTTTATATTTGCCAAAATGGCAGCGGCACTAACTCCAGAGCCAAATGTGGCAAAACTAGCTTCTAACCTAGATCTATTCAATTGACGGAAGACTTTGAGTGCTTCCTCACAGTATCCACTTTGTGTGAATCCTGATATTAATCCATTCCATGATATAATATCTTTAGCATCAATTTTCTCAAATGCCAAATATGCTTCATCACTTTTACCACATTTAGCATAAAGACTAACAAGTGCATTACCAATTGAAAGATCTTCTGCAAAACCAGAAATGTACGATTGAGCATGAATTTGTCGCCCTTGATTCAATGCTTGAATGCCAGCGCATGCACTGATTGCACTTGAAAAACCTATGGTATCTGATTGTATCCCTTGACTCTGCATTTCTTCAAAAAGTTTAAGAGCTTCAACAAACAAATCATGCTGAGTGTACCCTGCAATCAAAGCTGTCCATGAAATAACATCTTTTTCAGGGAGTCTGTTAAGAATTCCTCTGGCAATTTCTAGTTTTCCAAGCTTTGCATACATATCTATAAGCGCACTACAAACATACCTATTGAAATGAAACCCAGTCTTTATGGCTTGTGTATGGATCTGCTCTCCCAGATCAATAGCTCCTGAAGAAGTACAAGTACTCAAAATACTTGGGTACGTAAACTGATTAGGTATCAAGCCTTTCATCTGCATTTGCGTAAATATACGAAATGAATCGCTCAAATTATCTAACTTTCCATAAGCCCCAACCATCACATTCCACAAAACCACATTGTCTGTATGTGTACTGAGAAAAAAATCATAGGCAGTACTTAAATCAGAGCATTTCACATAAAAATCAAGCAAAGAACCTTCTACGACGGTATCTGAATACATTCCTGTTTTTATCGCATATGAGTGGAGTTGTTCTCCCTTACAAAGAGCCCCAGTTGATGCACAGGCACTCAAGAGGCTTGCAACTGTAACACAATCTGGTTTCAAGCAATAAAGCTGCATTTTCTCAAACAACTCTAAAGCCCTATTGCTAAATCCCTGCTGAGCTAGCCCAGAGATGAGAGAGTTATATGAAACTTCATCCTTAAAATGCATTTTGCTGAAAATTTTTTCAGCAGAAATGAAGTTCACCATTCGAGAATACAACGTGACAAGAGCATTGCAGACATATGTTTCTGAAGAAAATCCACATTTGAGAATCAGAGCATGAAGCTGCTCCCCAATATCAAATGACTCTGTCTTGGTGCAGCTACTTAAAATGCTTGAAAACACATAAGGAGTAAGGAAAATTCCTAACATGTTCATTTCACAGAATAAGCTAATAGCCTCTTCTTCGTATCCATTCTTTGAAAACCCAGAGATCATAGCCACCCAAGAGACACTATCCTTCGAAGATAGATTATTGAAAATCTTACTAGCACAGCCTATAAGTCCGTTTCTGGAATACAAATCAATCAAAGGATTACATACAAGTGGACTAGCAACAAAACCATGGCAGATTATTCTAGCATGTATCTGCTCAACAAAGCGAAATGCAACATCACAACCACTGCATGCCCTTAAGACACTGGCATAAGCAATTTCGGTAGGATTTACATTTTCTTCTACCATACGCAAGAACAGATGCAAGGCTTTGTTACTCTCTTTCTTGTTAATAAAACCACTTAAAAGCTTATTCCAAGTGAGCACAGTTGCATCAAGCATACCGTCAAACACCTTAATTGCACCATCCAAATCATCTAGTGCAAAATAAGCATCGATAAGCTTATCGCATAAAACACTTTCTATATCAAAACCTACCTTCAAGATTTTCCCATGAAGCTTCTTGCAGTCTACCAAAGATCCAGAATTCAAACACAAGTCCAAGAGCCATAAATATGTTTGACAATTTGCTCTAATCCCACGCTCTTCCATCAAATTAAGAAATTCAATTTCTTTCAAACTCCCATCAGTTTCTTGCACAGGAATTTCATCGAATGCATAGCATGCAAATTTTGGACTGCTCAAATTCCGATTGAGAAACTGCAAAAGAAATAATTAAATAAGACAGACACCTTATACATAACTTACAGCTCTTCCATGAATTAGCGTTTACTGTAAACACACTTCAATTTAGATGCAACATGTAGCCAAGGACACGAGATTGCAACTTGGGCCGGGTAAGAAATTGGAAAAGGAAACAATAAGGGTGGAGAATGGAGAATGGTTTTACCTTTTGAGGGGTTTGGGAGGGTTTTGCGGTGAAGTGCAGCTTGAATTCGCGCGGGAAGTGAGAAAGGAAGGATTTTGAGAATGACCCTCGAAGGGAAACTGGGAAGAGAATCATGGATGGTTGTTAGATTCGAGCGAAGAGACTGAAATGAGAGAGCATCAACGGCTTGTTTCTGGAGGAATTTCCAGTATCTTTAAATTTTGAGCGTTCGAATGAATCAAAACCATCCCTTATAGACCGTAAACAAGCAGCTACAACTACAAGCCTATAGCTACTTCTAAGTTCCAATGATATCTTATTTTTGGCCACAAAATTGAACTACTACTTACTTTTATATTCTTCCAAAGCTTATTTTCTCTATTTAAAACTCTCTTTCTATTTTATTAATTGACGATTTCTTACCGATTTTTACTGTTCATAATATTTGTCATTTTATCTTTTCTGAAATATATATTTTATGGAAATAAAAAAAAAATTATGCATCAATCCAATTTAATGATAGTGTGGTAATTTGAGTGGAAATTAGGAGTAAAAATGAAACAATGTGTAATAAAATAAGATGAAAGATCGTTGTTTTAAATTTTCTACTATTTCAAAGTGACAGTTGTTAGAGTCCGAGAGAGAGTACTAACTATTATTTGAAAGTAAATATATTAAATTATTAAGGTTTGAAGGATAATATATATTAATTTTTTGAAATGATACCTAGTTTTATGATTTCTTATCTTTTACTTTAAAAAATCCTGTATTTAGTTTTGATAATTATGCATAATTTGACTCATATATAATATTATATTAATAAAAAAGTTTATTTTAAATCTCCGTTGCAAATAAATTAATCATGTCCTAATAGATAAATATAAATACTTCATACCTTAATATTTTTGGAAAAAAAAAAGAGTTATACGAGAAAGAAAATTTAAAAGATTTACTAGGGTTAAAAGAAGGAAAACTCAATTACTTAAGTATATTTTAAATTGAAATATCGCTACTTTTTTTTTTTAAAATAAATAACTAATGCTTATAAAATAAATTAAAATTAAAAACTAATCCGACCCAATCGCTTATAAAAAAATTAAATAAAAAAAGTCCTACCCAGTCACCTTACCCCGCCATGGGATATCAGGAACAACCATTCCAAACGACTGCGTTTTGTACTCTTCTTCATTCTCTCAAGAGGCGAGAAAAAAAGGGGGGGAAATTATCTGCAAAACCCTAGAATTCACATTCCGTCCATGGCAATCGCACGAACAGGAGTCTACGTTGACGATTACCTTGAGTGTAAAATTATCCTCTTCATCCTTCATTCTCTAAATTTTACATCTATTTTTTTAAATAACTTCAATTAAATTTTGAATTTTCGAATATATGTTGTTAGATGCAAGCACATTACCAGCTGAGCTTCAACGCCTCCTCAACACCATCAGAGAACTTGACGAACGTTCCCATTGTACCAATCATACCTTTTCCTTTCTTATGGGTCTTTTTTAATGTATTCAAGGAGTGTCTTTCGTTTTCTTTTTTATTTTTTTTATTATTATTGTGTTTGTGTTTGTGTTTGGAAGCTATGATAAACCAATCAAGGCAGCAAACGAAGTATTGTTTGGGGTTGGCAGCGAAGAAGGGGAATGCTAATAATAACAGCTATAGTAATTATAGTAATGAAGATGAGGTTGCAATGGAGAAAATGAGGAAGGAAATTGAGGCAAATCAGGACAGTGCATTGAGTTTGTGTACCGAGAAGGTGCTGTTAGCACGCCAAGCTCATGACCTTGTAAGAACTCTTTCTTTTATAGGAAAGTTAGTGTTTGGTTTATGACATTATTATGGATGTTATGAAGATTGGCTTCATTTGGTTGAGAGGAGTTTCTTTTCCTTAAAATAGCATATTAGTTTATGTTAAGATTGCTACATGATTTCTTTTAAGCAAATGTATGCTACATGATTGGTGTTTGTGAGTGTTTATATATGCTACTGTGGTATTTTCATAAGATCCCTGTTTTAGGATATGGTGGAGATGCCTTTACTTTCCAATGAATGGAAGATCTTGGTTTCCAAGCTGACCATTCAGGCTGGTAGGATCCCGAAATTATGAGATTGTGTCCAATTTCTCTAATTATTCCTCGTGCTTATGATTGTTCAAAGCTTTTCAGCTTTACTGCTTAAGATGCTCTGCAAGTGATGCGGTAGTGGTAGCAACTACCGCATTCTGCTTGTTGTGTTGTAACTCTAGCTCATTCTAGATATCCAGAACTGAAATGGAAATTGTTAAGAGTGGAAATTTATTATATCTGCAGATAATCGATGTACGCATGTGCCATAGGGAATCAAGAGCCATGATGAAATAAGTAATAGGATAGTAGGTTTTTGCCACTGTCTTTCTCTATTTATTGAATTTAACACCCAGCACAGATCAAATTTTTTAGCCTTTCTTTTGATTGAAATAAATGTTTTAGTTGGCCAAGTAAGGATTTATAGCTTATAGTCTTATTCCAAGTTTTCCATTGGCTGTTCCTTTCTCTTACTAGTTACAAGTATTTTTTAGTTTTGGCCTCTGGAAAAACAGAAATGTGTGATTGGACTAATTGTGGTGGTCTTACTTTTGCACTTTGCAGATAGACAGCCATATAAAACGACTAGATGAGGATCTAAACAACTTTGCTGAAGATTTGAAGCAAGGTACAATCTCCTAGCCAGTGAGTTAGTGTCGCTCTATCATGCATCCAAAAGAAATCCAACCTTGTCAACAAGTATTTAAAGGTCAATATATAAGGTTAACAAAAGATACATATTGCTTAACAAAATGGTTCGCAATGACAAAATTCAAAACGACAACGACATACATTTCTCAACTTCAATTTAATCAAATTGTGTTGACTAGGCATATTGGTCACTCCTTTGATTGTTGTCTAATGCTACTAAATTTTTCTTTGCTTTTTTGAAATGTTATCAGAGGGGAAGATCGCACCGGATGAACCAGCAATTCTTCCCCCACAACCCATTTTAGTCCCCAAAGTAGAGAAGCGCAGGTCCGTCTATGGAACACCGCAATCAAAGATGATGTCTGGTAGGGATAGGGATTGGGACAGAGAACGAGACAAGGATTTTGAGCTCATGCCTCCTCCAGGAAGCCAGAGGAAGGAATTCTCTGTTCCCGCAGATGTTGATCAACCTATTGATCCAAATGAACCTACATACTGCGTTTGCCATCAGGTTCTGGCTTCTGGTTTACTACTGTTTCGTTTCCTACTTCAGCTTCTCTCCTTCCAATTTACTTATGTAACGTATAAAAGCTTTGAAAAAATCTTAAACCTCTGCAATACCTTTGTTATTTAGGTATCATTTGGAGATATGATTGCCTGCGACAATGAAAACGTGAGTATTTTCTCTTCTCCTTTCCTTCATGTGTGTTTACACTGT
>NBIL01034101.1:0-18833 GCA_002752925.1 Viola pubescens var. scabriuscula
TTGATCAGTAATTTGTGTTTGAACCATTGAATTGGTCAATGAGCCAAAGTTGCCTTACATCTATGCTTTTAAAACCATTATATGGAGTTTAACTTGAAGTATTGTTTGTTGTTGTTCTTTTTAGAGGTGTGAAGTCCGAATTTCTTCCTTAGAAAATGCTAAAGACTTGTCATATTTTTCTTGATAGAGTCACCCTATCAACTCCAAGCAGGTTTTGCATAAAATCTTAGATGCATTACCACATTAATTTGGTAATGTATACCAGCTAGGCTCTTTAATTTTCCTTTTAGAATGGAATTTAATAAACAAAAAAATTCAGATAAAAAAAAGACCAAGTGACACAGTAACTATTTTGGGTTTTTTGCGTGTGTACTATAAGACATAATTTTGAATAGTTTGGTATAGAAAGTTTAAAAAAAGCTCCGAAATCTTAGGAAACCCTATCCCTTGGGTTCCGTCGAGGTGTACCGCCTCCAAGGACCCGCTCCGGCCATCCCACTGCTGCCGGAGATCCCAAAATACCAGACACCTACTGTGCTGGCGTAAGAAAACCCTCCAAACCTCTCCTAGCATGCACCGCTCCCTAACCTCCATGTAGGACTTCCAAAAACCAATCACGACCTTCTACGTTGAAAACCTTCCACAACATGTGGATCACAAAGCTCTTGAAAACCTGCTGGTGAGAAGATGGAGTCTGCCCCACTTCTTATGGGTACGGGACGTGTTTATTCCGCGACGCCGCAACAAAGCGGGACGTAGGTTTAGATTCGTAAGACTTGAAGGGGTTGAGAATCCAGTGGAGATGGCCACAACCCTTGGAAAGCAGTACATAGGGGCCTCGACGCTTCGATGTAGTCTGGAGCGATTCAGAAGAAGACCACAATCGAGGTCAGAGGCTCCTACTGAGCCAAAGGTCGAGAAGGAGCGACCCAAGACAACGGAGCCGAAGAGGACGGATATAGTGGTGGCAGAAACCTGGGCTTCGAAGGTACAAACGTCGGTACTTGAACAGACATCAGAATCACCCAATGTAAGTCAATTGAAACCAAAGGAAATTATTATTGACATATCAATCCCAGAGGATAATAAGGAATGGCTGGATAGGAGCGCAATAGGTGTTTTACGTAGGATAGAAAACGCACCAGAAATTCAAGAGCTTTTGACGGAAACGGGATTGATTTGCGATGCTAAATTGATGGGTAGGGGCCTGGTATTGCTTGAATTCCCTGACTGAGAGGAATTTAACAGGGCATTGTTACAAGAAAATCCAGCGGTAGATGAGATCCTTAGTAAGTTGATGCCATGGAAGGAAATAAAGAATGAGGGGGGATGGCTATGTTGGGTACAATGTACGGGACTCCCTATCCAATCGTGGGGTTTGGCCTCCTTCAAGGCCATTGCTCAAGCTTGCGGTCAGCTCATAGCAGTAGATGAAAGCACGACAAGAAAGAAAAGGCTGGATGTGGCAAGATTTCTTATTTCGATGGAAACAACAACTATAGATAGAGAGATCATGGTTCGTCTAGAGGACAAACAACATAGGGTATGGATTCATGAGGAACCTACGCAAGGCGCCATCTCTAATCAAGACTGGATGGTGGGGATAACCACAAAAGAAGAGAGTGAGGATGAAGAGGATGAGGAGAACCTGGGGGTGGATTCATTAGACCAGGAACAAGAACACACCTCAGCTGAAAGAGACCAGACACACGAGCCTATGGCTCACCCGGAGGAGCGCTTAACCAGTAAGTCTCTAGTGACATTCAGGCGACCAAACTATAAAATCAAACGGCTTGCAGGACAGGGCAGCCTGGAGATGGAACAGTCGGTTGAGGGATCATCTTCGGTAGTGGGGAAAGTAGGTGACGCTGACATCATCAATATGAACCGGGGCCAATGAGAGAACCATTCTAGCAGGTTCAGCATGGGAGCTTGGGATTGCACTGTCTCTAACAGATAATGTAAACGAAGAAGCGTTTCAGAATTTTGATAGAGAGAGATACGAAGGAGAAGTGAGTAAGTTTAAGAATTAAAAAGGGGCGTTAGCGAGTTCAATATTTGAAATGGTTAGGTTGCTGTCCTGGAAAAGTAGAGGGTTGAATGGGGGGCCTAAAAAATGCTTCTTAAAATAGTGTATCAGGCAAGAACGTCTTGAGGTGGTCTTTCTCCAAGAGACTAAAAGGGAGCAGAACTCAGATTATTTCGTGAACTTACTGTGGAATGGTGTAGGGGTCAAATGAGCAGCGGTCCCAGCGAGTGGGAGATCCGGGGGCCTTTTTGCAATGT
This sequence comes from Viola pubescens var. scabriuscula, assembly GCA_002752925.1. NCBI lineage: Eukaryota > Viridiplantae > Streptophyta > Magnoliopsida > Malpighiales > Violaceae > Viola > Viola pubescens. The sequence goes on from NBIL01034101.1 coordinate 2,287, forward strand.
GGAACAACGAAATCTTAGAGGTTACTAGGGTGCTAACGGGAGACAGGTACATTTGGCTGGAGGGGTGCGTTAAATCCCTAGATTTCAGGTGTGTCATAGTGAATGTGTATACGCATAATGATGCGTCGAATAGGGGGGCCTTATGGGAGCAATTGGGGTTCATGATTGAGAATAGCACGGTCCCAGTTCTGGTAGCAGGTGATTTCAATGAGATCCTGACTCCGTCGGATAGATCGCGTGTGACAACGGAGACAAGAGGAATGCGGGATTTTCAAAACTAGGTAAATAGGAACCATCTAAGGGATATTCCTCTGCTTGGTAGGCGATTCACGTGGGCCAATGCAGCTAGTAGAAGCAGGATTGATCGGATCTTTGTCCAAACAGGTTGGGATGTTAGATGGCTGAATATAAGGATGACTTCGCTGGGCAGGAATGGCTCGGACCATGTTCCTTTGTTGATTAGTCTCGTTGTCCCTGATTGGGGTCCTAAGCCATTTAGAGACTTGGCGGTTTTGTGGGGGGCTACAGGATTTCAGGATTTGCTGAAGACAACATAGGCTGAAGCAAGCTTGGTATACCCCGGACCACACACGGTGACCAAGAAAATGAGATTTCTCAAGACCAAATTGCGAAGGTGGAATAAAGAGGAGTTTGGTTTTATTGAGACCAAGATTCAGTCGCTCACAAGTGAGCTGGATCAATTGGACCATGCTTCTGATGTGAGAGACCTGACGGAGGAAGAACGGGTTAGATATTAGGAAGTCCAGACGGGTTTGTGGGAAACCCAAGGTCATGCAAGCAGGTTTTGGCAGCAAAAATTGAGACAGAGATGGGATACGCTCGGAGACAAGAATACAAAATTCTTCCACTTGGTGGCAAAACTAGACATGGTGCGGTGTAATATAACTGAGATAATTCAGGGCAATAGTATTCTTTCGACGCCGTTGGATATAAAGGTAGCGGCTGCTAGTTATTATGCAGACTTTTTCAAGGAAGTAAGTTGGGAAAGACCGAAAATGATAGAGTTGGGGTTCAGTAAGTTATGTGCTAATGAAGTGGCAGATCTAGATCGAAATGTCTCGGTTGATGAGATTTGGGAGGCGGTCCAAAGTTGCGGGGGAGACAAAACACCAGGTCCGGATGGCTGGTCAATGGGTTTTATTAAGAAGGCGTGGGAGACTATAGGCACTGATTTTAGCGAGCTGGTGGTTCACTTCTTTTGTTTAGGAACTTTTCCTGGAGGGACCAACACCTCTTTCCTCACATTGATCCCGAAAGTTAAGGCAGCAAAGCGGTTATCTGAATTCCGCCCAATCAGTCTGGTTAGTAGTTACTACAAAGTAATCTCAAAAATTCTGGCGAATAGACTAGCTAAAGTAATCACTTCGGTTGTTAGTCCAACTCAATATGGCTTTATAAAGGGTAGATGTACGCTAGACTGTGTCATGGCTGCTAATGAAGTTGTACATACCTTGAAGAGGGATAGATAATCAGGGCTCCTATTCAAGCTAGACTTTGAAAAGATGTATGATTCAGTGGAGTGGACTTATCTATTTGATGTCTCACACCTAATGGGGTTCAGTCAGAATTGGATTGGTTGGATTCGGCAATGCTTCATCTCAGCTAGGGTGTCTGTTCTAATTAATGGCTCCCCGTCTGCGGAATTTGGGCTTAGTCGGGGGCTGCGCCAAGGCTGCTCACTGTCCCATTTTCTGTTTAACATTGCGGTGGAGGGTTTACACCTTCTGATTAATCGGGCCCACGGCCTGGGGCTTCTCCGTGGAATTGGAGATGAAGCGGGAGGTTGGAATGTTACTCACCTTCAGTTTGCGGACGACACACTGATTTTTGTTAAAAATGACGAAGAAGAGATCCAAAGTGTAAAAGGTATCCTTCAATGGTTAGATGCATTTTCTGGGCTGAAGGTAAATTATCATAAGAGTACTTTGGTAGGAATTAATATTTTCAGACCCTTAGGTGAAAGTATGGCTCGCCGAGCAGGTTGCAAATATGAGACATTACCATTTAGCTATTTGGGTTCCTCAGTCGGAATGAATCCGAGGAGGAAGTCGAACTGGTTTGTTTTAGTAAGGAAGATGAGAGAAAAGCTTGCAACGTGGAAGGGAACGCTTCTATCCTTGGGAGGTCGAATTACGCTTATTAAGGCTGCGTTGGCTAGCATTTCGGTGTACAACATGTCGATCTTTAAAATGCCGAAAGGGGTCACCCGTGAATGTGAGAAGATTATGCGGAAATTCCTTTGGAGCGGGGGGGGACAGTAGAAACGGTCTTGCTAAGGTAAAATGGGATTTTGTCACGATGCCGAAGGAGATGGGAGGTTTGGGCTTGGGAAACTTAAGCTTGAGGAATGATACACTGCTCTTCAAGTGGCTTTGGGGAGCTTTAAAGGGTGGAAATAAATTGTGGATTGAGATCATCCGAAGCAAATACAACTGTACCAATATGGGGCGCATATGGATGAATGAATATGGGGCTCCCTCACCTATTTGGAAGGACATCCTAGCCACATGAGGGAGAGGAGGAGATCGGTTCCACCAATGGACTGACCATGCACGGCTGCGCTTGGGGGCTGGTAAATCCTTCTTGTTTTGGTGGGACACTTGGGTGCTCCCGATCCCCCTTGCGCTTAGATTTCCTCGTTTGTATAACATTACGGGAGCCAAGGAGGGAAAGATTGTGGACTTTGGGGAATGGCGAGATGGCATGTGGGTCTGGAATTGGAGTTGGCGAAAGGGTCTCTTTGAGTGGGAAGTTGAGGAAGTTAATAGTATGCTGGCGCTACTTCCAGCACCGAGGGATACTAGGATGAACGACACTTATGCGTGGCTGCTGGAACCATCCAAGCAATTTACTATGAGGTCGCTTATGGTTGTCATCGAAAATTCAACATTCGGGGGGCAGACCAATGACACCCTCAACTCGTGTTGGCAACGATTGGTCCCACACCGAGTTGAATCTTTCGTATGGTTAGCACTTCAAGATAGGATTACGACCAGGGACTTCCTAAGGCGGCGTAATGTCATAACAGAGGATGAGCGCGTGTGTCCCCAATGCTTAGACACGGGTGAGAGTACAAGCCACTTGTTTATTCATTGCACAGCTATGGGCACGATTTGGGACTTTATTGTGAGATGGGCAGGTGTATCATGGTGCAGACCAAGCACTCTGCCAAACCTGTGGAGGAGCTGGTATGGGCTGATAGACTGGAAGAATAAGTAGACAAATTTGTTGTGGCAGATGCTTATATACGCCGTGTTGTGGCACATCTGGATCCAAAGAAATAACAAGATTTTCAGTAGTGTAATCCCGTGTCCTTTCTGTTTGGGGCAAATTATATTTGGGAGTTGGCATCGGTGGATCAAGAGTAGGGATCCTACTTTTCCTTACTCCCTCACACAGATGATCATCTCGTCAGTGTGGTTGAAGACATGGAATCGGCAGGTAGTGTAGGTTGTGTGTGTGTAGTCGTGTCTTGATGTAGTTCTGGAACTCCTTCTACTGCGTGCTGTTCGTTTTCTTGAATAGCTGCTGTTGTTCAGCCATGATCCTCATGGCCTTTTAATCAATTAATATCATCAGCCTATTAAAAAAAAACTCTTTTGGGTTTTTGTATTTGATTTTAAAAAAACATTCTCCTCACCTTATTATTTATATATGAAAAATTTTAAAAAAGTGTTCAATATTTTCTTTTTCTTCTTCTAATGAAGTATTATTTCTTGTTATAAATAAGTTGTTAATTATTTGTTTAAAGAAGTAGATTGATTTAAATAATCTATATAGATACTAAAAAATATTAATTATAATGCTTGAAATGAATTGTGTCATTTATAGTCATTTTACATTCTAACCATAGTTTTAACAGCAGTTTTTATCAAATACCATAAACAACTTCCAGTATCTTATAACACTTTTAATAAATATTTACCAAACAGCATACTAGTTTTTCTAGAAGTAATTTTTATACTGTACTTCTTTCTATAGTATTTTTTCAATTAAAACCTAAACGCCAAAGAGAGCCTAAGAGGTTTATAAGGAAATTCCTATCTAACTAAGAATCAGTCTTGATAAATAAAAAGTTAAGGAATTATCACCTCCCTCGAAGGGAAATACAGTATCACTCTTCTCAACAAAAACGAGCCAGCTAGTTCCTCTGATGAAATACAAGATCACGTACGCTCCATTTTAGGCTAAGTAAGCAAGTAGCGAGTGGCAGCATAACGTGGGTTTTAATTAACTTCTTGGAAATTGTAAAAAAAAGTTCTTTTTTTCTTGGTGAAAATACTGCTGAGATCTCAACCACCCATTAGCCTACTAGAAAGAAAAGAAAGTCAAAAGGTGCAAAGTTGTTGAAAATTTACAGTCAGATTTTGACTTTGATTTTGCAGCTTCTGATGTTGCAAGAGATGAAAAGAAAGTCAAATAATCAGATTGGTATGGGTCATCTAACTGAGGATTGGTCGTTTGATTTCAGATGGATAATTTAACAATTGCAGTCTCTCCTCCTCTGTTGTGAATTTAGTAATTTACTGAAGATAATTAGTATAAAAACAAAAACAAAAAGGATACGGCCACGTTTCTATCGACAACAGACTACTACAACAGTACAGCCTGTTCACATTCAAGTCAATAGTCTCAATACCCTCATTGAGAATTAAAAACTGCACACTCTTCAATGCCTAATTGATACATTAAATGCACTGTCCCCTCCTCCTCTCCCTTAGAACACTGTTTTGTATCGGAGTAGTTCCAGATTTGTACACCTTTAACTTAAATTTTATGTTTGAGTGTCTAAAATTAAGTTAGTAAAAGATCGATTCTTTATGAAATAGATAATATTAGAATGAAATTAATTCCTAGTAATTTAGAAAGAATGGAAATTAAAGACATGAAAATTGTTGATGAAAATGACACGTGCTAACTAACTACTAGTGTTTAGACAGAGGAGGGATGCATTTTCTTCCAAAATATTCTATCAATCAATATAATTAGTATGAACGAAAGAAAGAAAACCCAGAAAAAGGCAAAGGCGGTCACCAACAAAACAACCTACCAACCAGCCTATGCAAAAAAAAAAATGATGCAAAACAGAAGAAGCAAGTTGAGCACAGTTTTCTTATTTTAGAAAGAAAAAAAATGATGCCCAAAAACACAACGCTAGCATTTCCTCGTAATTATTTACACAAAATTAAAGCAAAAAGTAAAAAAAAGTTTGATTGAAATTAATTAGCGTTGTGCCCAGCCAAACCCAAATCATGTGAGCCCTCTTTCCATTAAAGATATCCCTATAAATATTTCTATGTTTTCCTCTCCCTCTCCTCATCTTCTTCCTTCACCACCACAAGCAAAAACCAAAAAAACCAAAAACCAAAAACCAAAAACAAAACTCAAAAACCAAAAAACCAAAACCAAGACATTAACTAGTTATAGCTATGTTTTTTCCTACAGTTCTGCTCAAACTTGTAGAATGGGTTCTGTACCAATTTCTAGCTACCTCATTCTACAGAGCAGCTTCCAAGATGAAAACCACGACTCTTGCCCTGTTTTTCAAGAACCCATCTCTCAAATCTTCTCAAATCCAATACCAATCCCATCATCATCCACAGCAACAAAAACAAGAACAAGAAAACCCAGCTTCTGTTTCTTTTCCTGACATAAACAAGTTTATTACAGGTAATTTTTCTCACAATAACCAGACAACACTAGTTTGTGACGTCCAAGGATTCTTGCTCAGAAAAACAAGAACCCATGGCTCCTTCTTCCCTTACTTCATGCTCGTCGCGTTCGAAGGCGGGAGCATCATCAGAGCGTTCTTGCTGCTGTTGCTCTACCCAATCTTGTGTTTCTTGAGGGAAGAATGGAAGTTGAAAGTGATGATTTTTGTAACTTTTTGTGGGCTGAAAGTGAAGGAGGTACAGAGCGTGGGGAGGGCCGTGCTGCCCAAGTTTTATCTGGAGAATCTGCACGCGCGCGCGTGTAAGGTGATTGTTGGTGGGTCGTCCAGGTTTAGTAGTGTTGTTGTATTTACGAGTGTGCCACGGGTTATGGTGGAAGGGTTCTTGAAGGAGTATTTGAGCGTTGACCGTGTGGTGGGGACAGAGTTGACCTCTGTTAGGGGTTACTTTACCGGTTTGGTTTCCGGGTCGGGTATGGTTGTGAAGCACAAAGCACTTCTAGATCATTTTGGCGACCAGAAATCTGATTTTGTTGGGCTTGGAAATTCAGGAATCCGTGACGACCAACTCTTCTTATCGCTATGCAAGGTAATCTAGTAATTTCCACCTTTTTTCTTTTTTAATATTATTTAAAGTTTATTTTAGGGAAATAAGTAGTTAGCCCTCTAAATTCTGTCCGAAGTTCTACAGGACTCCAGCCCCCCAATTTTTAGATTTGTTTAAAATTGTCCCTTAAGTGTTTATATTTTTAGTCTTTTGCCATATTTTGCCCCCCTAAACGTGTAAAGTTTATACAATTATCCTTGAAGTTTTCATCTCTGTTTCAATTACCCTTGAATAGAATTATCTATACAATACAATACAAATTTACAGGGTTTCTTCGGTAAATTAAGGATAGTTAAGGGATTGACTATTTATTACTCTCTATTTTTTGTTTTATATTTGATTTATTTATTTATGCATGAAGGTCCTACCTAATCTTTTCCATTTTGGGTACTGCACAGTCCACACACTCCCAAAGTTTTTTTTCTGGTACGGAAAACATCCACATTAGGCATTACAATTGATGATTGGATTTTAATTAACTAAAACTTTATAATATAAGTATGGTAGGGTATGATTTTTTAAGATCCAAAAAGGCTGGATTAAGTGTGTGGCGGTAGGATTGGAGAGAGAGAGAGAGAGGGGATGGCAATGCTCTTTAACCACCCAACAGCAGTAATGAAACGATTTATTAGCAGTTGATGGAGACCGGACTTTTCCTTTCCTCGCCAACTAAAAGCATTAAACATTTGAGTCCACATAGACAGAACAGGACACGTACGCACTATACCATGATTGTTCAAAATTTGGAAATAGTTCAAAAATAATACTCCCTCCGTGTACTTTTAATTGTCAATTTCTTATGTTTTTTTACTATTTGGAGTGTTTGTCATTTTATCTTTTTTAAGCATATATTTTGTGCAAATGATAATTTTTTTTTGTTGAATCAACTCAATTTRATGATGGTGTGGTAATTTGAGTGGAAATTAGAAGAAAAAATAAAACAATGAGGAATAAAATAAGTCCGTAAATTAACGGCTTACGTTTTTTTTACTATTTCAGAAAGTCATTTAAAAGTACACGGAGGGAGTAATAAATAAATAAATTAGCTGGGGAAAGTTTATTTTATTTATTTATTTTTAATTATTTCAAGTTTATTTCATTCTTGATGCATGATGCATGACCCTCTCCTCATGCATTAAACACTTGCTTCCAAATAAAAACCAAATGGAAAATGACAAAATAAAAATGCTTTCTGTGTGCTCCAAATTATAAATTAATCAAATAATTTTTTTTGAACAATATGGGACATGCAATGCTTGCTATTTCTGGTTTTTCATATTTTTTGGTCAAAAATTCAGGAAGCTTATGTAATAAACGACACCGAAGAAGAAGAAGACGACGAAGCAGTAGTAATGAGCAGAGACATGTACCCTAAACCACTTGTTTTCCATGACGGCAGGCTCGCTTTCCTCCCAACCCCTCTCGCCTCACTCTCAATGTTCCTGTGGGTCCCACTCGCCATACCGCTCGCCATCTTCAGGCTCTCCATCGGCGTCATCCTACCCTACAAACTATCCCTATTTTTTGGTCAATTCAGTGGCGTAATCATCACCCTCCAAGGCCACCCACCCTACAAGAAAACCGGGTCCGGTCCGAGTTCGGGTGGAGGAGTACTCTACGTCTGCACGCACCGAACCCTACTCGACCCGGTTTTTCTCACCACCGCGCTAGCCAAGTCCCTGACCGCGGTCACCTACAGCCTCAGCAAAATGTCCGAGATAATTGCCCCGATCCCGACGGTCAGGCTGACCCGGGAAAGGAATACAGATGGGCAGACCATGCAACGACTCCTGACCGAAGGGGATTTAATCATCTGCCCGGAAGGGACCACGTGCCGGGAACCGTATCTGTTGCGGTTCAGCTCGTTGTTTGCTGAGCTGGCGGACGAGATTGTCCCCGTGGCGATGGACGCGCGCGTGAGCATGTTTTATGGGACAACAGCGAGCGGTTTCAAGTGTTTGGACCCGATTTTTTTCCTGATGAATCCAAGACCCGAGTACCATATCCGGATCCTGGATAAGCTGCCAAGAGAGCAGACGTGTGCTGGAGGAAAGTCCAGCTGTGACGTGGCGAACTACATACAGAGACAGTTGGGCGATGCATTAGGATTTGAGTGCACGAATTTGACGAGGAAGGATAAGTATTTGATGCTTGCAGGAAATGACGGGATCGTACGTACCAGATCATAAAGAGAAAAGTAACAAATTCTTTCAAGCAATATTTGGCTTTTTTTTCTTTTTTTTTTCCCTTAATTTTATTGTCGTGGGTTATTTTTTTCTTAAACTTTTTAGTACGAGGAATGTGATATTGTGATGACGTGGGAGATTTTGAAGAGTTGTTTGGGGGGGGTGTGGTGGGGGTAGAGTACAGTTATAATAAATCTTAAAATATTCTATTTATAAAATATTGTTTTGTAATGAATTATATACTGTACATATTTTAAGTTAAATTGACTATTATACCCCTGAATTTATATTTCCTTGTCTGCATTCTACCGATACAAATTACAATAAATTCTTATCTACCGCCACCAGTCCACCACATAAGAATTTCTCATAATTATCTAGTAAATTCTCAATATTCATGACCCAAATTTTTAATTAATAATTAATAATGAATATTTTTTTGAGAAAACAATAGAAACCTTTTTTTCCTTTTGGGTTCGATGGACCATGAGAAGCCAGTGAATTTCTTCAACGCGTTACAAAATTATTTGGTTCTATTTTTAACCAATAAAACATATTCTCACTAATTCTTTTTCTTAAAATTTAACCTAATACATCACACTCTTTTCTTTGGATTGGTTGTTTTAAAAGAAAAAACTAGTATATAGGACAATTATTTTTCAAATATATCTACCTTAAACGATCGACTAACAATTAAAAATATGAAAAGATCGGGATATCACTTTTCACAAAAATAATCTAAAAATGACAACCGAGAGATTGAGGGAATATTTTTTTTATAAAAGAATAGTAGTCTCAAATTTTGCATTTTTAATTTTTATTAAAACAAAAAAACAACTTCTCAATTACGGTAGAAGTGGATAAAAAATAATATGGATCAATATTGTGTCTAGATAAAAAAATTTGATGAATTAGTCTAAAATTAATCTCTGAATTCATTTTTTGTTTGATTGAATTAAACCCGTGTATTATACATTAATTAATGGCTAAATACCTATTTTAATCTCTTCATTTGTCTAAAATTCTAGAATTATAAATTGATCTTAATGTTTGTATAATTTACTTAAATTAAACTTTATTTTCAAAAAAATCCACAAAATATGTTTGTTTACTAATAATATTCTACATGATAACATGGTCAAAATAATAATAGTAAAACATATATATATTTTTATCTTTGTTATTAATTCATTGTAGAATTTGAATAAAGAATAACATATTTTGGATTTTTTTTAAAATAAAAATTAATTAAATTAAATTAATTGGACTGGTTTTAGCAAATTATACAAATATGGAGATCAATTTCAGCCAAAGATAAATAGAAGGACTAATTTTATAATATTAAATAAATATAAGGACTAAAACTGAGCGTTTATCCTTAATTAATTAATTGCAAATGATAAGAAGTAGTCAAGCCCACGAGATCTGTGACACCAACTCCAAGTTGAAACAAAACTTAGCACACCCACCCAACTAATTATTATTGATTGACGTACTAATTATACTACGAACTTCAACCACCAATTAATCTAAAACAAATCTCTAAACAAATGAATGCAAAACAAAGAAGAGAGCTACACTTTTGCAATGCACGTGCTTTTGAAAATGATGATATGGGTCTCCAATTTTGCTTTTATTTTCTTCATCTTGGTGCATTTTTAAGGAAAAATTAATCATTTTCAAATAAATGACGATACAGTTATTTTGATGATGATAAAAGTATTCTCAGATATTCAGACCTAAATTTAAATCTCACGTCTATTTATATATATAAAAAAGACCCTACTGTGCTGAAAACGAAATTGAAAAATTACAAAGGTTAGTATTATTCTATTTTACTAGTTTAAAAGTATGTTAGGCCCGAAAAATAATGGGCCTATATTCCTAACCCAACATTCCAGTCCATGACTTATACAAAGATCGTGTCCCATAAGTCTGTTCGGGAAAGAAGAATATATTTAGGAAGGAACATAATTTTTTCTCGTTAAGGTCAACTCTACTGCCATACAACTAGAGAGGAAGCTAGAATATTTATAGCACACTTCGATTTCAAGTAGGAAAGAAAATATTCTCCTCTCTAACCTAATTAAGGAATATAATTAATTCTCCTAATACTACTCCGACTTGATATAGAAGTTTTTAAACTCCTAGATCTCCTACCATATTTGGTACTCCAAACCCTAGCTATTAAAATGTATAAATGTGCTCTAAAGGAGTTCTCCGAGCATAACTTTTTCATAACTTTTACATACTTAGCTCTCCATATTTCTCCACAATTCGCCAAAAGGGAATACTAACTTGAGCGACAGGACAACCCTTGGGTTTTTTTTTGCAGGTTTTGAGGAAGCCAAAACCAATCCAAACTTGTCAAATCAGCACCCCAATTTGAGAGTGTAAAAATAATTCATGAAAAAATGTCACTTTATAACTTTTTAAATAATTTGTAAATTGTGTCATTTTTTAATGAAGAATTTTTAAAGCTAATGAGTCAATTTGTAATAGCTAGAGTCAACTAAAATTATTTAATGCGGAGGGGAGAGATTGTAATATCATGTCTCTTTTATTTTTATGTTTTTTATTATCAAAATGATGTAATGCTAATCAAATTAGAAATTGTAATATTTTGACTAGGTTGGGGTTTGTCTAAGTAGGGTTGTTCACAGGTCCGATTAGAACTGGATCATTATTAGTGACGCATTCAAGGGGTGTATAATTGCCCCCATTTGGAAAAAAATACCTACTAAATTATAGATTTTAATAATTTTGCCCCATAATTAAATTAATATTTGTCCATTTTCCCTAAAAATTAATAAATAGTTGGCTATATAAATATGTTAATTTTAATATTTAGGATTTAAATTATTTAGTCCAATAGAAGGCCTAAAATTTAATCAAATAATTAAAAAGTGACCCAAATAAATTAGAGTAAACTACAGAAAAAAATCATAGAGTTTAAACAATTTTTTATTTCATTCCCAATATTTTAAAAATTTACAAAATAAACCATATAGTTTCATAAAAATTACAATTTGAATATGTCTAGTAATTAAAAAATTCAAACAAAATGGAAAAATATCATAAAAACTATAAAAAATAGAGGTAAAATGCAACAAATATTGTAGAGAAATTCATTTAAAATAGTGAATAGATTAATAAGAAAATATAAAAACTATTATTAAAATAAACTCTTAGAAATTTAAAATGAAGTTGAAAAAAAATTGAAACATATTTGATTCATTGTCTTAGGCCCTACCATGTTTTTCACATTTTCTCGTCAATTTTTTATTTTTTTGTACTTTCTTTACTATTTTATTTGATTTTTTAACTCTTAAAAATATTCAAATTGTAAATTTTAGAAAACTATATGGTTATTTTACAAGTTTTAAAACTATGGGGCGAATTGAAAGATTTTATAAGCTTTAGAGTTTTTACACAACTTTTTCAACAAATTAAGAAATTGAAAAAAAAAACTGTTGTTATCTATCTTCCGTGATAGTAGACTTGCTTAATGGACGGGCCGTCCGTTGGCTCGCTCGGCCATGCACTAAAGGGCTAAACCATGGGCTTCCAAATTATATGTCCGACCTATCAAGGCCAGAAGGTTCTGAGGGTTGGGCCTAGGCTTCAAAATTTTATGCCCGTGGCCCGTCCAGGCTAGCCCGCAACATATGTATGTAAAAATAAACATATACTATGATTAGTTTTATAAAAATAAAAAAAACGACGCCATTTTTATTAAATTAATAAGTTTGTTAGGTCCGTGAGTAGCCCATTAATCTTATAGAGTTGACTTTGTGCTTTGAAAAAATAGACCAGCATAAAACTCATCCGGTCCAGGCCTGACCTGTATGAGCTCTATGAGGGTTTTGAGATTTTAGGCTTGAGTCGTCGAATAAGTAAGTCTACCTAACATTATAGAGAACAATTGTAAGAAATATGCAATATAAATTTTGACGTGCATGCTATTTTATTTGTCTTTATGATTGAGATTGACTCAAATGTAAGAAATATGTAAAATGAAATTCAAAATTATATAGTTATTTTCATTTGTTATAAGAAAGTGGAATATAAATCAAAATAGTATAGGTATATTTCTCTCTTACGTTGCTTTATGTTATAAATTTTAATTAGTCTATATCTCATTAACTTGTTATTAGGACAATACCATCCTCGATTAAAACATGTAGAACTTTAAATCATATATTTTCCCTTCGTTAGAAAAATAAACATAATATGTATGTGTGTGTTGTTTTTCACCCTTTATATTGTTTCAGTTAACAATTTTAATCAATATGTATTCCAATAATTGTTACTTTTATTGTCGGAATTAGATCGAATTTAATCAATATATTCGTATTTGATTTGTTGAGAAAACAAATTAGCAGGTTCAAATCTTAATAGAATGAAGGGATCATAATACATTCTCTATATTTTCTTATTTCAGATTCGGTGGTGTGAATCGGATTCAGATTAAAATATGATCCACTGAGAATGTTATATATAACTAGTCATCGCACGAATGAAGGCCAACCCTCGCACACGTTGTCTTGGACCTTACAGGGTAATGGCCTAGGCGTTGACTTGGGTGTTGGCCTGGGTGCTGCCCATGCACGTGGACTGCAAGCTAGCCAGCTAGCAGCGAAAGCAGGATGCCCCAGCATTTAAAGTAAAGCTTGCTAGCACACCGGCTGGTCGGCCATGTTCGAAAAATGTCTCCAAGACTCCAATTTTAAACAAGAGGAAGAGTAGATATGCAACCACTATATTTCATGGATGACCCCATTGTTGAAAACGTTGGGTTCATGGACGTCATTGTGAGTAAGGAGGAAAGTGCACTTGTGGAGATGATTAGTGAGAGGAATGCGTCTACGAATGTGAGTGCACAAGAGAGAGCGTACGGTGAGCATCAGGCATAATGATGCTCCCTTTGTTGTGGCATGAGCCAATTATTGAGTAGGTTTGATTGGTAGAGTGTGAATATACGGTGGTGGAAGATGAAGCGCCCATAATTCACGAAGTCATTCTCATCGAGCAAGGAATAGATCGACAAATGCCTTTGAAAAATGAGAGAATGATACGAGTTTCAAAAGAGATTTTGAGAATGGAACGAATGAATTCAGGGTAGCAAAGATCATCCACAAAGAAAGGAAGAGGAAGAAATTGAAATTGAGGATCAAGATGGGATTTAATAAAAGACTTTTAATTTCAAGTCTTTTTAAAAAAAAATAAGCGGATGTAATATTATAAAACGTCATGAAGATCATGACCCAAAAACACCAAGCATGCTGCAGAAAAAACAGCAGCAAAAAGACAGCACGTCCACCGGCCTGAAAAGCCAAACAACAAACAACGAAAGCTGCAGAAAACAACAGAAAAAAGAACCGCATGCACACAAGGCTCTAGCAGCCAAGCAACAACACAGGAGAACCAAAGGGAAAACAAGCACCCAGCCAGATAAGGAGCAGCCAATAAAGCTGCTGCTGACACGCAGCAGGGCCTAGAACACCATCCCCCAAACGCTGAGCACTAGACGACACCAATCAAGCATGAAACCCCAGCAGCGACACGCCAAAGCAACCGGTCAAGAGGCTTCCATACGGTGCCCAAGGAGCCAAGCCGGAGACTGCATCATATCAGTCACGCTGTACGCGAATGCATGATCTTTGCTCTTTAAACACCACTGCCAAAAGGAGAAGATCATATGGACACTATGAAGCTCGGAATACTCCCGCTGCCTAAACACCTTCGCGTTCCGTTGGTTCCACATAACTCATACAATCGCATAAAGCAGGGTAGTCCACTTCTCACCACACCATCTACCAAACGCGGGCAAAATATTCCCCTAAGATCGCCATAAATCAGCCAAGTTCCGAGGCTGGCACCACTTCACACGAAGCCAACGCATAACGAAATCCCACACCCCCCTCGTGACCTCGCAACGAAGGAAAATGTGGGTAACATCCTCCGATCTCCTGAGACACATGGGGCAAATATTTAAACTCTCCTGCAGCATGTTACGTTTCGCAAGAAACTCCCTGGTGACAATTCTTTCCTTTAACGATAACCATAGGAAAAACTCCACCCGGTACGGGACCAGGCCCGTCCAACAAGAACGAAGCAAAGGCATATGATCATACCTTTTAATTTTTTATATTTTATTTTATATCTTTAATGCTAATCAAATTGGAGATTATACTCCCTCCGGTGCAAAATAAATGACGTTTTAGCTTGTTGCACGTGGCATTTTATGACCATAATACCCCCACCCTCCCTACCTATTAACAAATGAAAACAGCTCAATTCTGAAATGGGCAGGCTTGAAGCCGGGCTGGCTTGATGCATGTTGATGGCTTGTCAAGTTGGGCCAAGTGTGCAATCGGTTTGGATGAGTTCCAAATGAGTTTTCTCGAACTATAGATTGGACATTTCCGTCTACTTTACATTTTTATATTTTTATTTCATATCATTTCTTTTATTCTATTTTATTTCACATTTCGGTATTTTTCGTTCGAGTTTTTATCAGTTTTGAGCAAGATTTCTCGTACCGATTAACCCGAACCGAATAAATAAATAAATAACTTTAATTTACCATTGTGCCATTATAATTAATTTGGTACAATTTTTTACTGTTCACCTTCTTCCTCTACCTCTCCTCCGCCATAACTAGAAACATCATCATCAGTTCTTTCTAATTTCTTCACCTCCGATCTTCCGTTCCCACGCAAATTTCAGATTCAAACACAAGAGAGGGAATCGATGTCAGCCAAGCCGAAGCCGTCGTCGTCGTCACCAGCGCAGGTAGGGGCACCCTCGTCTTCTCCAGCGTGGGAAATCGAGAATGGCATTTATTCTGGGACTACTTTTGGACTCCAGAACGTCATATATTTCGAGCCAGAGGGAGTAATATTTTAGCTAGGTTGGGGTTTTTCCAACTAACCATCGCGTAGACGAAAACCATAAACGAAAGTCAATCCCCATGCGCGCGCGTTGGCCTTAGCAACACCCGTTGGGCGCTGGCCTTGATGCACAACCTAGGTGTGTCCTGCAGGATGACCAACCGGCTGACCCAGCATTTAAGGCAAAGCTGGCCATCACATGGTGACGAGCGCGGACCGTCGTTAAGCCCACGCGTCAAATATAAATTTATTACAATTCACTGCTAAGAACAAATAAATGTAGATAGCGGTAAAAGGATCGATCCATAAGGAGCAATGGTATAATCTATGTGTGTGCTTGTGAAGACCAGTGATAACACTTAGGTGAAAGTGGGGGTTGTGTGCAGGAATTAAAATTAGCAATTTAAATAAAACAGAAACTGTCTTGGTCAAGAATGGTGTTCTTGGCACAGACACAGGCAATAAGAAATAACAATCAAATATGAGAGAATATTCCTAGTAGAGGCTGGCAACTATGAGATATGAGATGCAATCATCGACACAAGGATATTCATCGACACAAGGGTATTTCAACAAGAAACTCCGTGTCACCGGCGTACTTTCAATGCAACTTTTGGCCATTGGCATAACTGGATACAAAGCATGGACATTCTTTTTCCGTACACGGCTCACCAAATGGTGCAGTCTCCAGATTGGCTCTATAGGTAGGGCTGATCCGTGTTGGGAGGGTTTTTGTTGCTGTCGTCGTTTTGTTGTAGTTGGTTTTGTTGTAGTTGGTTGTTCCTCTTGGGGAAGTGGTGTTCTGCTGCTTCTCCATCTTGTACATTCTTTTCTTTTGCAGTCATGCTCCTAATGGCTTGCTAATAAAACTTCTCCTGCTTATTAAAAAAAAAAGGGATATTCATCTTCAATCCACAAAGTTGCTATAGGACCATGGAACCTCTATGATCCCTACTTCCCTCCTGTATCAACACCACCTCAGGTACGCTTAGAGGTGATGCCTAACCAAACAGCACCTTGCTGGTTAAAGGGTTTACTAAATTGGCTGATAGTCGACTAGGGGAAGACAACTCCAGACTAGTATCCTTGGGCGTCATTTGGGATTGGATCTGATTAACCTTTCCCCCCACCGTTTCACGAAATCCCGCTAACGCGTAGGTTTCTAC